>JAECXV010000044.1:0-13048 GCA_018153235.1 Drosophila malerkotliana malerkotliana
TTCTTATGAAGTTTATAAGATGGATCAACTGGATAAAAAATAGAATTTGTACTAAATTCCAGCTTTCTATCTTCAAAAACACAAAAGTTGGGTCATTTCCGATCGTTTAGTTATATGGCAGCTATAGGATATAGCGTCGGCCGATTTCATAGTTTTGTTAGTTGGATCAACTGACCAAAAAAGACAATCTCTACATAGTTTCAGTTTTCTATTCATCAAAAACACGAAAGTTGGGTCATTTTCGATCGTTCAGTTACATGGCATTTATAGGATATAGTCGGCCGATCCTTATAAAATTTGTTAGTTGGATCAACTGACCCAAAATAGAATTTGTACTAAGTTCCAGCATTCTATCTTCAAAAAACACAAAAGTTGGGTCATTTCGATCGTCTAGTTATATGGCAGCTTTTAGGATATAGTCGGCCGGTTCTTACTTGAAGTTTGTAAGATGGATCAACTGAACAAAAATAGAATTTATACTAAGTTCCAGCTTTCTATCTTCAAAAACACAAAAGTTGGGTCGTTTCCGATCGTTCAGTTATATGGCAGCTATAGTAGGGATATAGTCGGCCGATTCTTATAAAGTTTGTTACGTTGGATCAACTGACCAAAAAGAGAATCTCTACTTAGTTTCAGTTTTCAATCATTAAAAAAAAACAAAAAAAACACGAAAGCTGGGTCAGTTTCAATCGTTCAGTTATATGGCAAGGGGAAAAAAAAAAAAAAAAAAAAAAATGAAATGGTTAGTTGGATCAACTGACCAAAAATAGAATCTGTACTAAGTTTCAGTTTTCATCTTCAAAAAACACAAAAGTTGGGTCATTTCCGATCGTTCAGTTATATGGCAGCTGTAGATATAGTCGGCCGATTCTTATGAAGTTTGTGCCAGTTGATCAACTGACCAAAAGAGAATCTCTACTTAGTTTCAGTTTTCTATCATTAAAAAACACGAAAGTTGGGTCATTTCCTGATCGTTCAAGTTACTTGGCATCTGTAGGATATAGTCGGGCCGATTCTTATGAAGTTTGTTAGCTGGACCAAAAACAGAATTTGTACTAAGTCTCCAGCGTTGTATCTTCAAAAACACGAAAGCAATATCTGATCGTTCAGTTATATGGCAAATGAAATTTGTTAGTTGGATCAACTGACCAAAAATAGAATCTGTACTAAGTTTCATTTTTCTATCTTCAAAACACAAAAGGTCATTTCCGATCGTTCAGTTATATGGCAGCTGTAGGATATAGTCAATGATCCTTATGAAGTTTGTTAGTTGGATCAACTGACCAAAAATAGAATTTGTACTTCAAGTTCCAGAGCTTTCTATCTTCAAAACACAAAAGTTGGGTCATTTCGATCGTTCAGTTATATGACAGCTATAGGATATAGTCGGCCGATCCTTATAAATTTGTTAGTTGGATCAACTGACCCAAAATAGAATTTGTACTAAGTTCCAAATGTTCTATCTTCAAAACACAAAGTGCTGGGTCATTGTCGATCGTTCAGTTATATGGCAGCTATAGGATATAGTCGGCCGATTCTTCTTATGAAGTTTGTTTTGATCAACTGACTCAAAAGAGAATCTCTACTTAGTTTCAGTTTTCTATCATTAAAAACACCAAAGTTGGGTCATTTCCGATCGTTCAGTTACTTGGCATCTGTAGGATATAGTCGGCCGATCTTTATGAAGTTTGTTAGTTGGATCAACTGACCAAAAATATAATTTGTACTTCAGTTCCAGCGCTCTATCTTCAAAAACACAAAAGTTGGGTCATTGCCGATCGTTCAGTTATATGGCAGCTGGTAGGATATAGTCGCCGATTCTATGAAGTTTGTTAGTTGGATCAACTGACCAAAAATAGAATCTGTACTAAGTTTCAGTTTTCAATCATTAAAAAAACACGAAAAAGTTGGGTCATTTCCGATCGTTCAGTTATATGGCAAAAAAAAATGAAATTTGTTAGTTGGATCAACTGACCAAAAATAGAATCTGTACTAAGTTTCAGTTTTCTATCTTCAAAACACAAAAGTTGGGTCATTTCCGATCGTTCAGTTATATGGCAGCTGTAGGATATAGTCGGCCGATTCTTATGAAGTTTGTTAGTTGGATCAACTGACTCAAAATAGAATTTGTACTAAGTTCCAGCATTCTATCTTCAAAATACAAAAAAAAGTAATTTCCGGCTTCGATCGTTCAGTTATATGGCAGCTTTAGGATATAGTCGGCCGATTCTTATGAAGTTTGTAAGATGGATCAAATGACAAAAATAGAAATTGTACTAAGTTCCAGCTTTCTATCTTCAAACACGAAAGTTGGATCATTTCAGTCGTTCAGTTATATGCCAGCTATAGGATTATAGTCAGGCCGATCCTTTAAAGTTTGTTAGTTGGATCAACTTGATAAAAAAACATAATTTGTACTAAGTTCCAGTTTTCTATCTTCAAAAACACTTGTGTTGACTATTTCGGTCGTTCATATATATGCCAGCTATAGGATATAGCTATCGATCCTTATGAAGTTTGTTAGTTGGATCAACTGACCAAAATATAATTTGTACTATTCCAGCTTCCTATCTTCAAAATACAAGGAAAGGTCATTTCTATCGTTCAGTTATAAGCGCAGCTATAGGATATAGTCGGCCGATTCCTATCAAGTTTGTTAGTTGAATCAACTGACCAAAAATAGAATTTGTACTGAAGTTCCAGCTTTCTATCTTCAAAAACAGTTGGGTCATTTCCGATCGTTCAGTTAAATGCCAGCTATAGGATATAGTCGGCCGATCATGAAGTTTTGTTAGTTGGATCAACTGACCAAAAATATAATTTGTACTAAGTTCCAGCTTTCTATCTTCAAAAACACGAAAGTTGGATCATTTCCGATCGTTCGGTTATATGCCAGCTATAGGATATAGATCGGCCGATCCTTATGAAGTTTGTTAGTTGGATCAACTGACCAAGAAATAGAATTTGTACTAAGTTCCAGTTTTCTATCTTCAAAACACAAAAGTTGGGTCATTTTCGATCAATTTCGAAGTTATATGGCGGCTATGGGATATAGTCACGATTCTTATGAAGTTTGTTAGTTGGATCAACTGACCAAAAATAGAATTTGTACTAAGTGCCATCTTTCTATCTTCAAAAACACAAAAGTTGGGTCATTTCCGATCGTTCAGTTATATGGCAGCTATAGGATAAAAATTGCCGATCCTTACGAAATTAGGTAGGTCGGATAATCTGACCAAAAGAGAATTTCTACTTGGTTTCAGTTTTCTATCTTCAAAACACGAAAGTTGGGTCATTTCCGATCGTTCAGTTATATGGCAGCTAAAGGATATAGTCGGCGATTCTTATGAAGTTTGTTAGTTGCATCAACTGACCAAAAGAGAATTTCTACTTAGTTTCAGTTTTCTATCTTCAAAAACGCGAAAGTTGGTGCATTTCCGATCGTTCAGTTATATGGCAGCTATAGGATATAGTCGGCCGATCCTTATGAAGTTTGTTAGTTGGATATCAACTGACCAAAAATAGAATTTGTACTAGTTCCAGCGTTCTATCTTCAAAACACAAAAGTTGGGTCATTTCCGATCGTTCAGTTATATGGTAGCTATAGGATATAGTCGGCCGATTCTTATGAAGTTTTTTAGTTGAATCAACTGACCAAAAATAGAATCTCTACTTAGTTTCAGTTTTCTATCTTCACACGAAAGTTGGGTCATTTCCGATCGTTCAGTTATGTGGCAGCTGTAGGATATAGCCACTGATCCTTATGAAGTTTTTAGTTGAATCAACTGACCAAAAATAGAATTTGTACTAAGTTCCAGCGTTCTATCTTCAAACACACGAAAGTTGGGTCATTTCCGATCGTTCAGTTATATGGCAGCTGTAGGATATAGTCGGCCGATCCTTATGAAGTTTGTTAGTTGGATCAACTGACCAAAATAGAATTTGTACTATGTTCCAACGTTCTATCTTCAAAAACACATTTCCGATCGTTCAGTTTTATAGTAGCTATAGGATATAGTCGGCCGATTCTTATGAAGTTTTTAGTTGAATCAACTGACCAAAAATAGAATCTCTACTTAGTTTCAGTTTTCTATCTTCGTACACGAAAGTTGGGTCATTTCCGATCGTTCCAGGCATGTGGCAGCTGTAGGATATAGCTGGCCGATCCTTATGAAGTTTTTAGTTGAATCAACTGACCAAAAATAGAATTTGTACCAAGTTCCAGCGTTCTATCTTCAAACACACGAAAGTTGGGTCATTTTCGATCGTTCGGGTATAGGCGGCTGTGGGGGATATAGTCGGCCGATTCTTATGAAGTTTGTTAGTTGGATCAACTGACAAAAGTAGAATTAGTACTAAGTTTCAACGTTTCTATTTCAAAAACGCGAAAGTTGGGGCCATTTCGATCGTTCAGTTATATGGCGGCTATAGGATGTAATCGGCCGATTCTTATGAAGTTTGTTGGTTGGATCAACTGACCAAAATAGAATTTGTGCTAAGGTCCAGCATTTTATCTTCAAAAACACAAAAAGTTGGGTCTTTCCGATGCGTTCAGTTATATGGCAGCTGTAGGATATAGTCGGCCGATCCCTTATGAAGTTTGTTAGTTGGATCAACTGACCAAAATAATTTGTACTATGTTCCAACGTTTATCTTCAAAACAAAAAGTTGGGTCATCGATCGTTCAGATATGGCAGCTATAGGATATGTCGGCCGATTCCTTGAAGTTTGTTAGTTGAATCAACTGACCAAAAATAGAATTTGTACTAAGGTTCCAGCTTTCTATCTTCAAAAACACGAAAGTTGGATCATTTCAGGTCGTTCAGTTATATGCCAGCTATAGGATATAGTCGGCCGATCCTTATGAAGTTTGTTAGTTGGATCAACTGACCAAAAGTATAATTTGTACTAAGTTTCAGCTTTCTATCTTCAAAAACACGAAAGTTGGGTCATTTCTATCGTTCAGTTTATGGCAGTATTATATAGTCGGCCGATTCCTATGAAGTTTGTTGTTGAATCAACTGACCAAAAATAGAATTTGTACGAAGTTCCAGCTTTCTATCTTCAAAAAACGAAAGTTGGATCATTTCCGATCGTTCAGTTAAATGCCAGCTATAGGATATAGTCGGCCGATCCTTATAAGTTTGTTAATTGGATCAACTGACCAAAAATAGAATTTGTACTAAGTTCCAGCTTTCTATCTTCAAAAACACGAAAGTTGGATCATTTCCGATCGTTCAGTTATATGGCAGCTATAGGATATAGTCGGCCGATCCTTATGAAATTTGTTAGTTGGATAAACTGACCAAAAATAGAATTTGTACTAAGTTCCAGTTTTCTATCTTCAAAAACACAAAAAGTTGGGTCATTTTCGATCGTTCAGTTATAAGGCGGCTATAGGATATAGTCGGCCGATTCTTATGAAGTTTGTTAGTTGGATCAACTGACCAAAAAGAAATTTGTACTAAGTCCAGCTTTCTATCTTCAAAAACAAAAAGTTGGGTCATTTCCGATCGTTCAGTTATATGGCAGCTATAGGATATAGTCGGCCGATCCTTATGAAGTTTGTTAGTTGGATCAACTGACCAAAAATAGAATCTGTACTAAGTTCCAGCTTTCTATCTTCAAAAAACACGAAAGTTGGGTCATTTCCGATCGTTCAGTTATAATGGCAGCTAAAAGATATAGTCGGCCGATCCTTATGAAGTTTGTTAGTTGGATCAACTGACCAAAGAAATTTGTACTAAGTTTCAGTTTTCTATCTTCAAAAACAGGAAAAGTTGGGTGCATTTCCGATCGTTCAGTTATATGGCAGCTATAGGATATAGTCGGCCGATCCTTATGAAGTTTGTTAGTTGGATCAACTGACCAAAAAATAGAATCTGTACTAAGTTCCAGCTTTCTATCTTCAAAAACACAAAAAGTTGGGTCATTTCCGATCGTTCAGTTATATGGCAGCTATAGGATATAGTCGGCCGATCCTTATGAAGTTTGTTAGTTGGATCAACTGACCAAAAATAGAATCTGTACTAAGTTCCAGTTTTCTATCTTCAAAAACACAAAAGTTGGGTCATTTCCGATCGTTCAGTTATATGGTAGCTATAGGATATAGTTGATCCTTATGAAGTTTGTTAGTTGGATCAACTGACCAAAATAGAATTTGTACTAAGTTCCAGTTTTCTATCATCAAAAACACAAAAGTTGGGTCATTTCCGATCGTTCAGTTATATTGCAGCTATAGGATATAGTCGGGCCGATCCTTATGAAGTTTGTTAGTTGGATCAACTGACCAAAAATAGAATTTGTACTAAGTTTCAGCTTTCTATCTTCAAAAACACAAAAGTTGGGTCATTCCGATCGTTCAGTTATATGGCAGCTATAGGATAAGTTGGCCGATCCTTACGAAATGGTGGCGGATATCTGACAAAAGATCTTCTGTTTGTTTTTCTATAGTTTGTTAGTTATCAATGACCAAATAAATTTGTACTAGTTCGTTTCTATCTTCACACAAAGTTGGGTCATTTCCGATCGTTCGTTATATCGCAGCTATAGGATATAGTCGTGATCCTTGAAGTTTGTTAGTTGGATCAACTGACCAAAAATAGAATCTGTACTAAGTTCCAGCTTTCTATCTTCAAAAACACAAAAGTTGGGTCATTTCCGATCGTTCAGTTATATGGCAGCTATAGGATATAGTCGGCCGATCCTTATGAAGTTTGTTAGTTGGATCAACTGACCAAAAAGAGAATTTGTACTTAGTTTCAGTTTTCTATCTTCAAAACACGAAAGTTGGGGCATTTTCGATCGTTCAGTTATAGGCAGCTTTGGATATAGTCGGCCGATCCTTATGAAGTTTGTTAGTTGGATCAACTGACCAAAAATAGAATCTGTACTAAGTTCCAGCTTTCTATCTTCAAAAACACAAAAGTTGGGTCATTTCCGATCGTTCAGTTATATGGCAGCTATAGGATAAAGTTGGCCGATCCTTAGGAAATTAGTTAGTTGGATTATCTGACCAAAAGAGAATTTTCTACTTAGTTTCAGTTTTCTATTTCAAAAAACACGGAAGTTGGGGCATTTTCGATCGTTCCAGTTATATGTCAAATGAAATTATGAAATTTGTTAGTTGGATCAACTGACCAAAAATAGAATCTGTACTAAGTTTCAGTTTTCTATCATCAAAAACACAAAAGTTGGGTCATTTCCGATCGTTCAGTTATATTGCAGCTATAGGATATAGTCGGCCGATCCTTATGAAGTTTGTTAGTTGGATCAACTGACCAAAAATAGAATTTGTACTAAGTTCCAGCTTTCTATCATCAAAAACACAAAAGTTGGGTCATTTCCGATGGTTCAGTTATATGGCAGCTATAGGATAAAGTTGGCCGATCCTTATGAAATTAGGTAGGTTGGATTATCTGACCAAAAAAGAGAATTTCTACTTAGTTTCAGTTTTCTATTTCAAAAACACGAAAGTTGGGTCATTTCCGATCGTTCCAGTTATATGGCAAAAGGATAAAGTTGGCCGATCCTTATGAAGTTTGTTAGTTGGATCAATTGACCAAAAATAGAATTTCTACTAAGTTTCAGTTTTCTATCTTCAAAAACACAAAAGTTGGGGCATTTCCGATCGTTCAGTTATATTGCAGCTATAGGATATAGTCGGCCGTCTTAAGAAATTTGTTAGTTGGATCAACTGACCAAAAATAGAATCTTGTACTAAGTTTCAGTTTTCTATTATCAAAAACACAAAAGTTGGGTTATTTTCGATCGTTCAGTTATATTGCAGCTATAGGATATAGTCGGCCGATCCTTATGAAGTTTGTTAGTTGGATCAACTGACCAAAAATAGAATTTGTACTAAGTTCCAGCTTTCTATCTTCAAAAACACAAAAGTTGGGTCATTGACGATCGTTCAGTTATATGGCAGCTATAGAATATAGTCGGCCGATCCTTATGAAGTTTGTTAGTTGGATCAACTGACCAAAAATAGAATCTGTACTAAGTTCCAGCTTTCTATCTTCAAAAACACAAAAGTTGGGTAATTTTCGATCGTTCAGTTATATGGCAGCTATAGGATATAGTCGGCTGATCCTTATGAAGTTTGTTAGTTGGATCAACTGACCAAAAATAGAATTTGTACTAAGTTCCAGCTTTCTATCTTCAAAAACACAAAAGTTGCGTCATTTCCGATGGTTCAGTTATATGGCAGCTATAGGATAAAGTTGGCCGATCCTTAGGAAATAAGGTAGGTCGGATTATCTGACAAAAAAAAGAATCTCTACTTAGTTTCAGTTTTCTATTTCAAAAACACGAAAGTTGGGGCATTTCCGATCGTTCAGTTATATGGCAAATGAAATTATGAAATTTGTTAGTTGGATCAACTGACCAAAAATAGAATCTGTACTAAGTTCCAGTTTTCTATCATCAAAAACACAAAAGTTGGGTCATTTCCGATCGTTCAGTTATATTGCAGCTATAGGATATAGTCGGCCGATCCTTATGAAGTTTGTTAGTTGGATCAACTGACCAAAAATAGAATTTGTACTAAGTTCCAGCTTTTTATCATCAAAAACACAAAAGTTGGGTCATTTCCGATCGTTCAGTTATATTGCAGCTATAGGATATAGTCGGCCGATTCTTAAGAAGTTTGTTAGTTGGATCAACTGACCAAAAATAGAATTTGTACTAAGTTTCAGTTTTCTATTATCAAAAACACAAAAGTTGGGTCATTTCCGATCGTTCAGTTATATGGCAGCTATAGGATATAGTCGGCCGATCCTTATGAAGTTTGTTAGTTGGATCAACTGACCAAAAATAGAATTTGTACTAAGTTCCAGCTTTCTATCTTCAAAAACACAAAAGTTGGGTCATTGACGATCGTTCAGTTATATGGCAGCTATAGGATATAGTCGGCCGATCCTTATGAAGTTTGTTAGTTGGATCAACTGACCAAAAATAGAATCTGTACTAAGTTCCAGCTTTCTATCTTCAAAAACACAAAAGTTGGGTAATTTTCGATCGTTCAGTTATATGGCAACTATAGGATATAGTCGGCCGATTCCTATGAAGTTTGTTAGTTGGATCAACTGACCAAAAATAGAATCTGTACTAAGTTCCAGATTTCTATCTTCAAAAACACAAAAGTTGGGTCATTTCCGATCGTTCAGTTATATGGCAGCTATAGGATAAAAATTGCCGATCCTTACGAAATTAGGTAGGTCGGATAATCTGACCAAAAAGAGAATTTCTACTTAGTTTCAGTTTTCTATCTTCAAAAACACGAAAGTTGGGTCATTTCCGATCGTTCAGTTATATGGCAGCTAAAGGATATAGTCGGCCGATTCTTATGAAGTTTGTTAGTTGGATCAACTGACCAAAAAGAGAATTTCTACTTAGTTTCAGTTTTCTATTTCAAAAACGCGAAAGTTGGTGCATTTCCGATCGTTCAGTTATATGGCGGCTATAGGATACAGTCGGCCGATTCTTATGAAGTTTGTTAGTTGGATCAACTGACCAAAAATAGAATTTGTACTAAGTTTTCGCTTTTTATCATCAAAAACACAAAAGTTGGGTCATTTCCGATCGTTCAGTTATATTGCAGCTATAGGATATAGTCGGCCGTCCTGACTGACCAATTCGCGAGGCGGGCGTGCCGATCCTTATGAAGTTTGTTAGTTGGATCAACTGACGAAAAATAGAATTTGTACTAAGTTCCAGCTTTCTATCTTTCAAAAACACAAAAGTTGGGTCATTTCCGATCGTTCAGTTATATGGCAGCTATAGGATAAAGTTGGCCGATCCTTATGAAGTTTGTTAGTTGGATCAACTGACCAAAAATAGAATTTGTACTTAGTTCCAGTTTTCTATCTTCAAAAACACGAAAGTTGGGTCATTTCCGATCGTTCAGTTATATGGCCTAGCTTAGGATGAATTGATTCCGTCCCTTACGAAATTTGTTAGTTGGATCAACTGACCAAAAAGAGAATTTCTACTTAGTTTCAGTTTTCTATCTTCAAAAACACGAAAGTTGGGTCATTTCCGATCGTTCAGTTATATGGCAGCTATAGGATATAGTCGGCCCGATTCTTATGAAATTTGGTATGTTGGATTAACTGACCAAAAAGAGAATTTCTACTTAGTTTCAGTTTTCTATCTTCAAAAACGCGAAAGTTGGGTCATTTCCGATCGTTCAGTTATATGGCAGCTATAGGATATAGTCGGCCGATTCTTATGAAGTTTGTTAGTTGGATCAACTGACCAAAAATAGAATTTGTACTAAGTTCCAGCTTTCTATCTTCAAAAACACAAAAGTTGGGTCATTTCCGATCGTTCAGTTATATGGCAGCTATAGGATATAGTCGGCCGATCCTTACGAAGTTGGTAAGTCGGATTATCTTACAAAAAGAGAATCTCTACTTAGTTCCAGTTTTCTATCTTCAAAAACACGAAAGTTGGGGCGTTTCCGATCGTTCCAGGTATATGGCAGCTATAGGATAAAGTTGGAAGATCAATCAAGTAAATTATGAAATTTGTTAGTTGGATCATCTTACCAAAATAGAATCTGTACTAAGTTTCAGTTTTCTATCATCAAAAACACCAAAGTTGGGTCGTTTCCGATCGTTTTATTATATTACAGCTATAGGATATAGTCGACCGATAAATATGAAGTTTGTTAGTTGGATCAACTGACCAAAAATAGAATTTGTACTAAGTTCCAGCTTTTTTATCATCAAAAACACAAAAGTTGGGTCATTTCCGATCGTTTAGTTATATTGCAGCTATAAGGTCGATTCTTATGAAGTTTGTTAGTTGGATCAACTGACCAAAAATAGAATTTGTACTAAGTTCCAGCTTTCTATCATCAAAAACACAAAAGTTGGGTCATTTCCGATGGTTCAGTTATATGGCAGCTATAGGACCAAGTTGGCCGATCCTTACGAAATTGGTAGGTCGGATTGTATCTTACCAAAGAATCTCTACTTAGTTTCAGTTTTCTTTGTTTCAAAAAACACGAAAGTTGGGGCGTTTCCGATCGTTCCAGTTATATGTCAAAAGTAAGAGAATTATGAAAATTGTTAGTTGGATCAACTGACCAAAAATAGAATCTGTACTAAGTTCCAGTTTTCTATCATCAAAAACACAGAAGTTGGGTCATTTCCGATCGTTCGGTTATATTTGCGGCTATAGGATATGGTCGGCCGATCCTTATGAAGTTTGTTAGTTGGATCAACTGACCAAAAATAGAATTTGTACTAAGTTCCAGCTTTTTGTCATCAAAAACACAAAAGTTGGGTCATTTCCGATCGTTCAGTTATATTGCAGCTATAGGATATAGTCGGTGATCCTTATGAAGTTTGTTAAGTTGGATCAACTGACCAAAAATAAAAATTGTACTAAGTTTCAGTTTTTCTATTATCAAAAACACAAAAGTTAGGTCATTTCCGATCGTTCAGTTATATCGCAGCTATAGGATATAGTCATTACGATCCTTATGAAGTTTGTTAGTTGGATCAACTGACCAAAAATAGAATTTGTACTAAGTTCCAGCTTTCTATCTTCAAAAACACAAAAGTTGGGTCATTTCCGATCGTTCAGTTATATGGCAGCTATAGGATATAGTCGGCCGATTCTTATGAAGTTTGTTTGTTAAGAGATCAACTGACCAAAAACTGTACTAGGGTATCGGTTTCTATCATCAAAAATACAAAGTTGAGTTCGTCCGTTCAGTTATATTTACTAGCTATAGGATATGTCGGCCGATTCTTATGAAGTTTGTTAGTTGGATCAAGTGACCAAAAATAAGCGAAAATCTGCTAAGTTCCAGATTTCTATCTTCAAAAACACAAAAAGTTGGTTCATTTTCGATCGTTCAGTTATATGGCAGCTATAGGATATAGTCGGCCGATTCTTATGAAGTTTGTTTGTTGGATCAACTGCACCAAAAATAAATTTGTAGTAAGTTCCAGCTTTTTATCATCAAAAACACAAAAGTTGGGTCATTTTCGATCGTTCAAGTTATATCGCAGCTATAGGATATAGTCGGCCGATTCTTATGAAGTTTGTTAGTTGGATCAAGTGACCAAAAATAGAATCTGTACTAAGTTCCAGATTTCTATCTTCAAAAACACAAAAGTTGGTTCATTTTCGATCGTTCAGTTATATGGCAGCTATAGGATATAGTCGGCCGATTCTTATGAAGTTTGTTTGTTGGATCAACTGACCAAAAATAGAATTTGTAGTAAGTTCCAGCTTTTTATCATCAAAAACACAAAAGTTGGGTCATTTCCGATCGTTCAGTTATATCGCAGCTATAGGATATAGTCGGCCGATCCTTATGAAGTTTGTTAGTTGGATCAACTGACCAAAAAATAGAATCTGTACTAAGTTCCAGCTTTCTATCTTCAAACAACAAAAGTTAAGGTCATTTTCGGTGATTTCAGTTATATGGCAGCTATGGGATATAGTCGGCCCGATTCTTATGAAGTTTTGTTTGTTAGATCAACTGACCAAAAATAGAATTTGTACTAAATTTCAGTTTTCTATCATCAAAAATACAAAAGTTGGTTCATTTCCGATCGTTCAGTTATATTGCAGCTATAGGATATAGTCGGCCGATTCTTATGAAGTTTGTTAGTTGGATCAAGTGACCAAAAATAGAATCTGTACTAAGTTCCAGATTTCTATCTTCAAAAACACAAAAGTTGGTTCATTTTCGATCGTTCAGTTATATGGCAGCTATTTGAGGATATGATCGTTTATTCTTATGAAGTTTGTATTGGATCAACTGACCAAAAATAGAATTTGTAGTAAGTTCCAGCTTTTTATCATCAAAAACACAAAAGTTGGGTCATTTCCGATCGTTCAGTTATATCATAGCTATACAGGATATAGTCGGCCACGATCCTTATGAAGTTTATTTAGTTGGATCAACTGACCAAAAATAGAATTTTTACTAAGTTCCAGCTTTCTATCATCAAAAACACAAAAGTTGGGTCATTTCCCGATGGTTCAGTTATATGGCAGCTATGGGATGAAGTTGGCCGAT
>JAECXV010000046.1:0-17063 GCA_018153235.1 Drosophila malerkotliana malerkotliana
CGATCGTTCAGCTTACATGCAGCATCAATAGGACATAGTCGGTCGATCCTTATTAAATTTGTTAGTTATTGGATCAACTGAACAAAAATAGGAATTTGTACTAAGTTCCAACGTTCTACCTTCAAAAAGTAACACAAAAGTTAAAACATTTTTATATCGTTCAGCGGCATGGCAAGCATGTAGGCATTAGTTTATCGATTCTTAAGAAGTTTTTTTTTTTTTTTTTTGTAAGATGGATCAATCAAGACAAAAACAATCTATACTAAGTTCCAACGTTCTATCTTCAAAAACACAAAAGTTTGGTTACCTCTGATCGTTCAGTTATATGGCAGCTATAGGATACAAAGTTGGCTGATACTTAACAGAAATTAGGTATGTCGAGGATTATCTAACACCAAAAAGAGAATTCCTACGGAGGTCATATATTTTCAATCTTCACACAATGCTAAAGTTGGGTCATTTCCGATCGCTCAGGTAGCAGGCAGCTGTGGGATATAGTCGGCCGATCCTTATGAAGTTTGTTAGTTGTGGATCAACTGACCAAACATAGAATTTATACTAAAGTTCCAGCTTTTCTTTCTTCAAAACACAAAAAGTTGAAGGTAATTTTTGATCGTTCAGTTATTTCGGCGGCCAGGATATAGTCGTGGCTGATTCTTGGTGAAGTTTGTTATTGGATCAACTGACCAAAAATAAAATTTGTATCAAGTCTATTTTTCATCTTCAAAAACACAAAAGTTGGGTCATTTCTGATCGTTCAGTTATATGGCATCAGGAGGATATAGTCTGGGTCATCTTTATGGAAGTTCTCAGATGGATCCAACTGACCAAAAGAGAACCTTTACTTAGCTCTCAGTTCAGAATCTTCAAAAAAACAGAATTGGTTGTCATTTCCGACGTTCAGTTATATGAAAAACAAATTATAAATTTGTTAGTTGATCAACTGACCAAAAAAAGAATTTATCCTAAGTTCTAGCTTTCAATCTTCAAAAACACAAAAAGTTGGGTCATTTCCGAACGCTAGTAATATGGCAGTTATAGGATAAAGTTGGCTGATACTTACAAAATTAGGTATGTCGGATTATCTGACCAAAAAGAAACCAATTTATTCAAGCCATCTTCAAAACACACGAAAGTTGAGTCATTTCCAGATCATTCAGTTACGTGGCATCTATAAGATATAGTCGGTCGATTCTTGCGAAGTTTGTTAGTTGGATCATCATCAACTAATCACAAACATAGAATTTATACTAAGTTCCAGCTTTTCTTTCTTCAAAAACACAAAAAGGAGGTCATTTCGACAATGTTCGTTACTTGGCAAAAGCTATAGGATATAGTCGGCCGATTCTCTATGAAGTTTGTTACTTGGATCAACTGGACCAAAGAGAATCTCAATACTTCCTATCAGTTCATATCTTCAGTTTTCTCAACACAAAAAGCTGGGTCATTTCCGATCGTTCAGCTATATAAAAAGCATTAGGGGATATAGTCGCATGATTCTTATGAGTTGTTAGTTGGATCAACTGACCAAATATAGAATTTGTACTAAGTCCCAGCTTTTCTATCTTCAAAAACACGAAAAAGGGGTCATTTCGATCGTCTAGTGTATGGCAAACAAATTAAGTGAAATTGTTAGTTGGATCAAATGATCGAAAAGAGAATTTGTACTAAGGTTCCAGCTTCTTATCTTCAAAACACAAAAGTTTGGTCATTTTCGATCGTACCAGTAAGATGAACGTTATAGGGATAAAGTTGGTCGATACTTGAATGAAATTAGGGTAGATGGGAACATCTGACCAAAAGAGAATCTTTACTTAGTTTCAGTTTTCATCTTCAAACACACGAAAAGTTGGGTCATTTCGATCGTTCGGTTATAGCGTAGCAGCTGTAGGATATAGTCGGCCGATCCTTATGAAGTTTGTTAGTTGAAAAGACTGTCCGACCAAACATAGATATTCTGGTACTAAGTTCCAGCTTTCAATCTTCAAAACAATGATAGTTAAATTATTTCCGAATTTTCAGATATATATGGCAAAGCTATAGGATATAGTCAACATGATTTAAGAAGTTTGTTAGTTGGACTGAATCCATCAAACATAGAATTTGTACTAAGTTCCAGCTTTCTATCTTGAAAAACACGAAAGTTAAGTCATTTCCGATCGTTCAGCGGAGTATGGCAAATGAAATTATGAAATTTAAAGTTGGACCTAATCACCAAAATAGAATTTGTACTAAGTTCCATTTAGCCATCTTCAAAAACACAAAAAGTTGGGTCATTTCTGATCGTTCAGAATATGGCAGCTAGGATAAAGTTCGCTGATACTTAATAAAATAGGGCATGTCGGAATATCTGACAAAGAGAATCTCTACTTAGTTTCATAGCTTTCTATCTTCAAACACACGAAAGTTAAGTCATTTCCGATCGCTCTAGTTATATGGCAGCTGGTAGGATATAGTTTGCCGATCCTTATGAAGTTTGTTAAGGTTCGACTAACTGACCAAAAATAGGAATTTGTACTAAGTTCATCTTTCTATCTGCAAAAAACACAAAAAGTTAAGTCATCGATCGCTACAGTTATTTGCAGCTATAGGATATAGTCGAAAGCACGATTCTTATGAAGTGTGCCTTGTTAGCGGATCAACTGACACAAAAGAGAATCTCTACTGGGAGTTTCATGAAGTTTTGTCTTTCAAACACAATGAGAAAGTTGGGTCTTGGCTTCTGATCGTGTTCAGTTATATGGCAGCGTGATAGAATTTGATGCTTAACAAATTAGGTGTTTAATATCGGACCAAAAAAAAAATCTCTACTATAGTTTCAATTTTTCTACTGGGCAAACAAGGTCGAAAGTTGGGTCATTTCCGACGGTCACCCAGTTATAGGCGGCAGCTGTAGGATATAGTCGGCCGATCTTGCGACAGTTTGTTAGTTGGACCAACTGGACCAAAATATAATTTGTACTAAGTTCCAGCTTTCTATCTTCAAAAACACAAAGTTGGGTCATTTCCGATCGTTCAGTTATAAGTGACAGCTATAGGATATAGCTCGGCCGATTCTCTATGAAGTTTGTTAGTTGGATCAACTGACCAAAAGACAATCTCTACTTAGTTTCAGTTTTCTATCATCTAAAACACGAAAGTTGGGTCATTTCCGATCGTTCAGTTACATGGTATCTATAGGATATAGTCGGCCGATCATTATAAAATTTGTTATTGTTGTATCAACTGAACAAAAATAGAATTTGTACTAAGTTCCAGCGTTCTATCTTCAAAAACAACACAAAGTTGGGTCTTTGTCTGATCGTTCAGTTATATGGCGGCTATAGGATATAGTCGGCCGATTCTTATGAAGTTTTGTAAGATGGATCAACTGACCAAAGAGAATTTGCACTAAGTTCCAACGTTCTATTCTTCAAAAACACAAAAGCTGGGTCATTTCCGATCGTTCAGTTATACGGGTGCTGCAGGGGAGAGTCGGCCGATTCTATGAAGTTTGTAAGATGGATCAACTGACAAAAAACAGAAATTATACTGGGTTCCAACGTTCTACCTTCAGAAACACACAAAAGTTCGGTCATTTCCGATCGATCAGTTATATGGCAGCCATATAGGATAAAGTTAGCCGATACTTACGAAATTAGGGTATGTCGGATTATCTGACCAAAAGAGAATCTCTACTTAGTTTCACTTTCAGTCTTCACACACACGAAAGTTGGGCCATTTCCGACCGTTCAGTTATGTGGCAGCTGTGGGATAGAGTCGGCCGATCCTTATGAAGTTTGTTAGTTGGATCAACTGACCAAAAATAGAATTTGTACCAAGTTCCAGCTTTCTATCTTCAAAAACACGAAAGTTGGGTCATTTCCGATCGTTCAGTTATATGGAAAATGAAATTATGAAATTTGTTAGTTGGATCAACTGACCAAAAATAAAATTTGTACTAAGTTCCAGCTTTTTATCTTCAAAAACACAAAAGTTGGGTCATTTCCGATCGTTCAGTAATATGGCAGCTAGGGATAAAGTTGGCCGATACTACGAAATTAGGTGTGTCGGATTATCTGACCAAAAGAGAAACTCTACTTAGTCTCAGTTTTCTATCTTCAAACACACGAAAGTTGGGCCATTTCCGATCGTTCAGTTACATGGCATCATAGGACATAGTCGGCCGATCCTTATGAAGCTTGTTAGTTGGACCAACTGACCAAACATAAAATTTATACTAAGTTCCAGCGTTCTATCTTCAAAACACAAAAGTTGGGTCATTTCCGATCGTTCAGTTACTTCTGCATCTGTAGGAGATAGTCGGCCGATTCTTATGAAGTTTGTTAGTTGGATCAACTGACCAAAAGTAGAATTCGTACCACGTTCCAGCTTTTGTCTTCAAAAACACGAAAGTTGGGTCATTTCCGATCGTTCAGTTATATGTGGCAAATGAAATTATGAATTTTGTTAGTTGGATCAACTGACCAAAAATAGAATTTGCACTGAGTTCCAGCTTTCATCTTCAAAACACGAAAGTTGGGTCATTTCCGATCGTTCACGTTCAGGTATATGGCAGCTACAGGATATAGCTCGGCCGATTCTGCGAAGCCTTGTAAGATGGATCAACTGACAAAAATAGAATTCTAGCCTCATGTTCCAGCTTTTTATCTTCATAAAAACACACGAAAGTTGGGTCATTTCCGATCGTTCAGTCAGTATGGCAGCAGTAGGCTATAGTCGGCCGATTCTTATGAAGTTTGTTAGTGGGCTGGATCAACTGACCAAAATAGAAGTCTTGTACTAAGTTCCAGCTTTTTATCTTCAAAAACACGAAAGTTGGTCATTTCCGATCGTTCAGTTATATGGCAATGAAATTATGAATTTTGTTAGTTGGATCAACTCACCACAAAATAGAATTTGTACTCGTTCCAGCTTTCTATCTTCAAAAACACAAAGTTGGGTCATTTCCGACCGTTCCAGTAATATGGCAGCTAGGTAGGATAAAGTTGGCCGATACCTAAGAAATTAGGTATGTCGGATTATCTGACCAAAAGAGAATCTCTACTTAGTTTTTCAGTTTTCCATCTTCAAACACACGAAAGTTGGGTCATTTCCGATCGTTCAGTTATATGGCAGCTGTAGGATATAGTCGGCCGATCCTTATGAAGTTTGTTAGTTGAATCAACTGACCAAAAATAGAATTTGTACTAAGTTCCAGCTTTTCTATCTGCAAAAACACAAAAGTTGTGTCATTTCCGATCGTTCAGTTATTTGGCAGCTATAGGATATAGTCGGCCGATTCTTATGAAGTTTGTTAGTTGGATCAACTGACCAAAAGAGAGAATCTCTACTGAGTTTCAGTTTCTATCTTCAAACACACGAAAGTTGGGTCATTTCCGATCGTTCACTTATATGGCAGCTATAGGATAGAATTGGCCGATACTTACGAAATTAGGTATGTCGGATTATCTGACCAAAAGAGAATCCCTACTTAGTTTCAGTTTTCTATCTTCAAACACACGAAAGTTGGGTCATTTCCGATCGTTCAGTTATATGGCAGCTGTAGGATATAGTCGGCCGATCCTTTATGAAGTTGTTAGTTGATCAACTGACCAAAATAGAATTTGTACTAAGTTCCAGCTTTCTATCTGCAAAAACACAAAAGTTGTGTCATTTCCGATCGTTCAGTTATATGGCAGCTGTAGGATATAGTCGGCCGATCCTTATGAAGTTTGTTAGTTGGATCAACTGACCAAAAATAGAATTTGTACTAAGTTCCAGCTTTCTATCTTCAAAAACACAAAAGTTGGGTCATTTCCGATCGTTCAGTTATATGACAGCTACAGGATATAGTCGGCCGATTCTTATGAAGTTTGTTAGTTGGATCAACTGACCAAAAGACAATCTCTACTTAGTTTCAGTTTTCTATCATCAAAAACACGAAAGTTGGGTCATTTCCGATCGTTCAGTTACATGGCATCTATAGGATATAGTCGGCCGATCCTTATAAAAAAATTTGTTAGTTGGATCAACTGACCCAAAATAGAATTTGTACTAAGTTCCAGCGTTCTATCTTCAAAAACACAAAAGTTGGGTCATTGCCGATCGTTCAGTTATATGGCAGCTATAGGATATATTCGGCCGATTCCTTATGAAGTTTGTTAGTTGGATCAACTGACCAAAAAGAGAATTCTACTTAGTTTCAGTTTTCTATCATTAAAAACACGAAAGTTGGGTCATTTCCGATCGTTCAGTTACTTGGCATCTGTAGGATATAGTCGGCCGATTCTTATGAAGGTTGTTAGTTGGATCAACTGACCAAAAATAGAATTTGTACAGTTCCAGCATTCTATCTTCAAAAACACAAAAGTTGGGTCATTTCCGATCGTTCAGTTATATGGCAGCTATAGGATATAGTCGGCCGATTCTTATGAAGTTTGTAAGATGGATCAACTGACAAAAATAGAATTTATACTAAGTTCCAACGTTCTATCTTCAAAAACACAAAAGTTGGGATCAACTGACCAAAAATAGAATTTGTACTAAGTTCCAGCATTCTATCTTCAAAAACACAAAATTTGGGTCATTTCCGATCGTTCAGTTATATGGCAGCTATAGGATAAAGTTGGCCGATACTTACGAAATTAGGTATGTCGGATTATCTGACCAAAAAGAGAATCTCTACTTAGTTTCAGTTTTCTATCTTCAAAACACACGAAAGTTGGGTCATTTCCGATCGTTCAGTTATATGGCAAATGAAATTTGTTAGTTGGATCAACTGACCAAAAATAGAATCTGTACTAAGTTTCAGTTTTCTATCATTAAAAACACGAAAGTTGGGTCATTTCCGATCGTTCAGTTACTTGGCATCTGTAGGATATAGTCGGCCGATTCTTATGAAGTTTGTTAGTTGGATCAACTGACCAAAAATAGAATTTGTACTAAGTTCCAGCATTCTATCTTCAAAAACACAAAGTTGGGTCATTTCCGATCGTTCAGTTATATGGCAGCTATAGGATATAGTCGGCCGATTCTTATGAAGTTTGTAAGATGGATCAACTGACAAAAATAGAATTTATACTAAGTTCCAACGTTCTATCTTCAAAAACACAAAAGTTGGGATCAACTGACCAAAAATAGAATTTGTACTAAGTTCCAGCTTTCTATCTTCAAGAACACAAAAGTTGGGTCATTTCCGATCGTTCAGTTATATGACAGCTATAGGATATAGTCGGCCGATTCTTATGAAGTTTGTTAGTTGGATCAACTGACCAAAAATAGAATTTGTACTAAGTTCCAGCTTTTTATTTTCAAAAACACGAAAGTTGGGTCATTTCCGATCGTTCAGTTATATGGCAGCTGTAGGATATAGTCGGCCGATTCTTATGAAGTTTGTTAGTTGGATAAACTGACCAAAAATAGAATTTGTACTAAGTTCCAGCTTTCTATCTTCAAAAACACGAAAGTTGGGTCATTGCCGATCGTTCAGTTATATGGCAAATGAAATTATGAATTTTGTTAGTTGGATCAACTGACCAAAAATAGAATTTGTACTAAGTTCCAGCTTTCTATCTTCAAAAACACAAAAGTTGGGTCGTTTCCGATCGTTCAGTAATATGGCAGCTATAGGATAAAGTTGGCCGATACTTAAGAAATTAGGTATGTCGGATTATCTGACCAAAAAGAGAATCTCTACTTAGTTTCAGTTTTCCATCTTCAAACACACGAAAGTTGGGTCATTTCCGATCGTTCAGTTATATGGCAGCTTAGGATATAGTCGGCCGATCCTTATGAAGTTTGTTAGTTGAATCAACTGACCAAAAATAGAATTTGTACTAAGTTCCAGCTTTCTATCTGCAAAAATCACAAAAGTTGTGTCATTTCCGATCGTTCAGTTATTTGGCAGCTATAGGATATAGTCGGCCGATTCTTATGAAGTTTGTAAGATGGATCAACTGACAAAAAATAGAATTTATACTAAGTTCCAACGTTCTATCTTCAAAAACACAAAAGTTGGGATCAACTGACCAAAAATAGAATTTGTACTAAGTTCCAGCTTTCTATCTTCAAAACACAAAAGTTGGGTCATTTCGATCGTTCAGTTATATGGCAAATGAAATTTGTTAGTTGGATCAACTGACCAAAAATAGAATCTGTACTAAGTTTCAGTTTTCTATCATTAAAAACACGAAAGTTGGGTCATTTCCGATCGTTCAGTTACTTGGCATCTGTAGGATATAGTCGGCCGATTCTTATGAAGTTTGTTAGTTGGATCAACTGACCAAAAATAGAATTTGTACTAAGTTCCAGCATTCTATCTTCAAAAACACAAAAGTTGGGTCATTTCCGATCGTTCAGTTATATGGCAGCTATAGGATATAGTCGGCCGATTCTTATGAAGTTTGTAAGATGGATCAACTGACAAAAATAGAATTTATACTAAGTTCCAACGTTCTATCTTCAAAACACAAAAGTTGGGATCAACTGACCAAAATAGAATTTGTACTAAGTTCCAGCTTTCTATCTTCAAAAACACAAAAGTTGGGTCATTTCCGATCGTTCAGTTATATGACAGCTATAGGATATAGTCGGCCGATTCTTATGAAGTTTGTTAGTTGGATCAACTGACCAAAATAGAATTTGTACTAAGTTCCAGCTTTTTATTTTCAAAAACACGAAAGTTGGGTCATTTCCGATCGTTCAGTTATATGGCAGCTGTAGGATATAGTCGGGCCGATTCTTATGAAGTTTGTTAGTTGGATAAACTGACCAAAAATAGAATTTGTACTAAGTTCCAGCTTTCTATCTTCAAAAAACACGAAAGTTGGGTCATTGCCGATCGTTCAGTTATATGGCAAATGAAATTATGAATTTTGTTAGTTGGATCAACTGACCAAAAATAGAATTTGTACTAAGTTCCAGCTTTCTACTCTTCAAAAACACAAAAGTTGGGTCATTTCCGATCGTTCAGTAATATGGCAGCTATAGGATAAAGTTGGCCGATACTTAAGAAATTAGGTATGTCGGATTATCTGACCAAAAAGAGAATATCTACTTAGTTTCAGTTTTCCATCTTCAAACACACGAAAGTTGGGTCATTTCCGATCGTTCAGTTATATGGCAGCTGTAGGATATAGTCGGCCGATCCTTATGAAGTTTGTTAGTTGAATCAACTGACCAAAAATAGAATTTGTACTAAGTTCCAGCTTTCTATCTGCAAAACACAAAAGTTGTGTCATTTCCGATCGTTCAGTTATTTGGCAGCTATAGGATATAGTCGGCCGATTCTTATGAAGTTTGTTAGTTGGATCAACTGACCAAAAAGAGAATCTCTACTGAGTTTCAGTTTTCTATCTTCAAACACACGAAAGTTGGGTCATTTCCGATCGTTCAGTTATATGGCAGCTATAGGATAGAATTGGCCGATACTTACGAAATTAGGTATGTCGGATTATCTGACCAAAAAGAGAATCTCTACTTAGTTTCAGTTTTCTATCTTCAAACACACGAAAGTTGGGTCATTTCCGATCGTCCAGTTATATGGCAGCTGTAGGATATAGTCGGCCGATCCTTATGAAGTTTGTTAGTTGGATCAACTGACCAAAAATAGAATTTGTACTAAGTTCCAGCTTTCTATCTGCAAAAACACAAAAGTTGTGTCATTTCCGATCGTTCAGTTATATGGCAGCTGTAGGATATAGTCGGCCGATCCTTATGAAGTTTGTTAGTTGGATCAACTGACCAAAAATAGAATTTGTACTAAGTTCCAGCTTTCTATCTTCAAAACACAAAAGTTGGGTCATTTCCGATCGTTCAGTTATATATGACAGCTATAGGATATAGTCGGCCGATTCTTATGAAGTTTGTTAGTTGGATCAACTGACCAAAAAGACAATCTCTACTTAGTTTCAGTTTTCTATCATCAAAAACACGAAAGTTGGGTCATTTCCGATCGTTCAGTTACATGGCATCTATAGGATATAGTCGGCCGATCCTTATAAAATTTGTTAGTTGGATCAACTGACCCAAAATAGAATTTGTACTAAGTTCCAGCGTTCTATCTTCAAAAACACAAAAGTTGGGTCATTGCCGATCGTTCAGTTATATGGCAGCTATAGGATATAGTCGGCCGATTCTTATGAAGTTTGTTAGTTGGATCAACTGACCAAAAGAGAATCTCTACTTAGTTTCAGTTTTTAAAAAACACATCATTAAAATCATTAAAAACACGAAAGTTGGGTCATTTCCGATCGTTCAGTTACTTGGCATCTGTAGGATATAGTCGGCCGATTCTTATGAAGTTTGTTAGTTGGATCAACTGACCAAAAATAGAATTTGTACTAAGTTCCAGCTTTTTATCTTCAAAACACGAAAGTTGGGTCATTTCCGATCGTTCAGTTATATGGCAAATGAAATTATGAATTTTGTTAGTTGGATCAACTGACCAAAAATAGAATTTGTACTAAGTTCCAGCTTTCTATCTTCAAAAACACGAAAGTTGGGTCATTTCCGATCGTTCAGTTATATGGAAAATGAAATTATGAAATTTGTTAGTTGGATCAACTGACCAAAAATAAAATTTGTACTAAGTTCCAGCTTTCTATCTTCAAAAACACAAAAGTTGGGTCATTTCCGATCGTTCAGTAATATGGCAGCTATAGGATAAAGTTGGCCGATACTTACGAAATTAGGTATGTCGGATTATCTGACCAAAAGAGAAACTCTACTTAGTCTCAGTTTTCTATCTTCAAACACACGAAAGTTGGGTCATTTCCGATCGTTCAGTTACATGGCATCTATAGGATATAGTCGGCCGATCCTTATGAAGTTTGTTATTTGGATCAACTGACCAAACATAAAATTTATACTAAGTTCCAGCGTTCTATCTTCAAAAACACAAAAGTTGGGTCATTTCCGATCGTTCAGTTACTTGGCATCTGTAGGATATAGTCGGCCGATTCTTATGAAGTTTGTTAGTTGGATCAACTGACCAAAAATAGAATTTGTACTAAGTTCCAGCTTTTTTATCTTCAAAAACACGAAAGTTGGGTCATTTCCGATCGTTCAGTTATATGGCAAATGAAATTATGAATTTTGTTAGTTGGATCAACTGACCAAAAATAGAATTTGTACTAAGTTCCAGCTTTCTATCTTCAAAAACACGAAAGTTGGGTCATTTCCGATCGTTCAGTTATATGGCAGCTATAGGATATAGTCGGCCGATTCTTATGAAGTTTGTAAGATGGATCAACTGACAAAAATAGAATTTATACTAAGTTCCAGCTTTTTATCTTCAAAAACACGAAAGTTGGGTCATTTCCGATCGTTCAGTTATATGGCAGCTGTAGGATATAGTCGGCCGATTCTTATGAAGTTTGTTAGTTGGATAAACTGACCAAAAGAGAATCTCTACTTAGTTTCAGTTTTCTATCATTAAAAACACAAAAGTTGGGTCATTTCCGATCGTTCAGTTACTTGGCATCTGTAGGATATAGTCGGCCGATTCTTATGAAGTTTGTTAGTTGGATCAACTGACCAAAAATAGAATTTGTACTAAGTTCCAGCTTTTTATCTTCAAAAACACGAAAGTTGGGTCATTTCCGATCGTTCAGTTATATGGCAAATGAAATTATGAATTTTGTTAGTTGGATCAACTGACCAAAAATAGAATTTGTACTAAGTTCCAGCTTTCTATCTTCAAAACACGAAAGTTGGGTCATTTCCGATCGTTCAGTTATATGGAAAATGAAATTATGAAATTTGTTAGTTGGATCAACTGACCAAAAATAGAATTTGTACTAAGTTCCAGCTTTCTATCTTCAAAAACACAAAAGTTGTGTCATTTCCGATCGTTCAGTAATATGGCAGCTATAGGATAAAGTTGGCCGATACTTACGAAATTAGGTATGTCGGATTATCTGACCAAAAAGAGAAACACTACTTAGTCTCAGTTTTCTATCTTCAAACACACGAAAGTTGGGTCATTTCCGATCGTTCAGTTACATGGCATCTATAGGATATAGTCGGCCGATCCTTATAAAGTTTGTTAGTTGGATCAACTGACCAAACATAAAATTTATACTAAGTTCCAGCGTTCTATCTTCAAAAACACGAAAGTTGGGTCATTTCCGATCGTTCAGTTATATGGCAGCTATAGGATATAGTCGGCCGATTCTTATGAAGTTTGTAAGATGGATCAACTGACAAAAAAATAGAATTTATACTAAGTTCCAGCTTTTTATCTTCAAAAACAGGAAAGTTGGGTCATTTCCGATCGTTCAGTTATATGGCAGCTGTAGGATATAGTCGGCCGATTCTTATGAAGTTTGTTAGTTGGATAAACTGACCAAAAATAGAATTTGTACTAAGTTCCAGCGTTCTATCTTCAAAAACACAAAAGTTGGGTCATTTCCGAT
Source organism: Drosophila malerkotliana malerkotliana (assembly GCA_018153235.1). Classification (NCBI taxonomy): domain Eukaryota; kingdom Metazoa; phylum Arthropoda; class Insecta; order Diptera; family Drosophilidae; genus Drosophila; species Drosophila malerkotliana. Next base: position 12,399 of record JAECXV010000046.1, read on the forward strand.
CGTTCAGTTACTTGGCATCTGTAGGATATAGTCGGCCGATTCTTATGAAGTTTGTTAGTTGGATCAACTGACCAAAAATAGAATTTGTACTAAGTTCCAGCTTTTTATCTTCAAAACACGAAAGTTGGGTCATTTCCGATCGTTCAGTTATATGGCAAATGAAATTATGAATTTTGTTAGTTGGATCAACTGACCAAAAATAGAATTTGTACTAAGTTCCAGCTTTCTATCTTCAAAAACACAAAAGTTGGGTCATTTCCGATCGTTCAGTAATATGGCAGCTATAGGATAAAGTTGGCCGATACTTAAGAAATTAGGTATGTCGGATTATCTGACCAAAAAGAGAATCTCTACTTAGTTTCAGTTTTCCATCTTCAAACACACGAAAGTTGGGTCATTTCCGATCGTTCAGTTATATGGCAGCTGTAGGATATAGTCGGCCGATCCTTATGAAGTTTGTTAGTTGAATCAACTGACCAAAAATAGAATTTGTACTAAGTTCCAGCGTTCTATCTGCAAAAACACAAAAGTTGTGTCATTTCCGATCGTTCAGTTATTTGGCAGCTATAGGATATAGTCGGCCGATTCTTATGAAGTTTGTTAGTTGGATCAACTGACCAAAAAGAGAATCTCTACTGAGTTTCAGTTTTCTATCTTCAAACACACGAAAGTTGGGTCATTTCCGATCGTTCAGTTATATGGCAGCTATAGGATAGAATTGGCCGATACTTACGAAATTAGGTATGTCGGATTATCTGACCAAAAAGAGAATCTCTACTTAGTTTCAGTTTTCTATCTTCAAACACACGAAAGTTGGGTCATTTCCGATCGTTCAGTTATATGGCAGCTGTAGGATATAGTCGGCCGATCCTTATGAAGTTTGTTAGTTGGATCAACTGACCAAAAATAGAATTTGTACTAAGTTCCAGCTTTCTATCTGCAAAAACACAAAAGTTGTGTCATTTCCGATCGTTCAGTTATATGGCAGCTGTAGGATATAGTCGGCCGATCCTTATGAAGTTTGTTAGTTGGATCAACTGACCAAAAATAGAATTTGTACTAAGTTCCAGCTTTCTATCTTCAAAAACACAAAAGTTGGGTCATTTTCGATCGTTCAGTTATATGACAGCTATAGGATATAGTCGGCCGATTCTTATGAAGTTTGTTAGTTGGATCAACTGACCAAAAAGACAATCTCTACTTAGTTTCAGTTTTCTATCATCAAAAACACGAAAGTTGGGTCATTTCCGATCGTTCAGTTACATGGCATCTATAGGATATAGACGGCCGATCCTTATAAAATTTGTTAGTTGGATCAACTGACCCAAAATAGAATTTGTACTAAGTTCCAGCGTTCTATCTTCAAAAACACAAAAGTTGGGTCATTGCCGATCGTTCAGTTATATGGCAGCTATAGGATATAGTCGGCCGATTCTTATGAAGTTTGTTAGTTGGACCAACTGACCAAAAAGAGAATCTCTACTTAGTTTCAGTTTTCTATCATTAAAAACACGAAAGTTGGGTCATTTCCGATCGTTCAGTTACTTGGCATCTGTAGGATATAGTCGGCCGATTCTTATGAAGTTTGTTAGTTGGATCAACTGACCAAAAATAGAATTTGTACTAAGTTCCAGCATTCTATCTTCAAAAACACAAAATTTGGGTCATTTCCGATCGTTCAGTTATATGGCAGCTATAGGATAAAGTTGGCCGATACTTACGAAATTAGGTATGTCGGATTATCTGACCAAAAAGAGAATCTCTACTTAGTTTCAGTTTTCTATCTTCAAAAACACGAAAGTTGGGTCATTTCCGATCGTTCAGTTATATGGCAAATGAAATTTGTTAGTTGGATCAACTGACCAAAAATAGAATCTGTACTAAGTTTCAGTTTTCTATCATTAAAAACACGAAAGTTGGGTCATTTCCGATCGTTCAGTTAATACTTGGCATCTGTAGGATATAGTCGGCCGATTCTTATGAAGTTTGTTAGTTGGATCAACTGACCAAAAATAGAATTTGTACTAAGTTCCAGCATTCTATCTTCAAAAACACAAAAGTTGGGTCATTTCGATCGTTCAGTTATATGGCAGCTATAGGATATAGTCGGCCGATTCTTATGAAGTTTGTAAGATGGATCAACTGACAAAAATAGAATTTATACTAAGTTCCAACGTTCTATCTTCAAAAACACAAAAGTTGGGATCAACTGACCAAAAATAGAATTTGTACTAAGTTCCAGCTTTCTATCTTCAAAAACACAAAAGTTGGGTCATTTCCGATCGTTCAGTTATATGACAGCTATAGGATATAGTCGGCCGATTCTTATGAAGTTTGTTAGTTGGATCAACTGACCAAAAATAGAATTTGTACTAAGTTCCAGCTTTTTATTTTCAAAACACGAAAGTTGGGTCATTTCCGATCGTTCAGTTATATGGCAGCTGTAGGATATAGTCGGCCGATTCTTATGAAGTTTGTTAGTTGGATAAACTGACCAAAAATAGAATTTGTACTAAGTTCCAGCTTTCTATCTTCAAAAACACGAAAGTTGGGTAATTGCCGATCGTTCAGTTATATGGCAAATGAAATTATGAATTTTGTTAGTTGGATCAACTGACCAAAATAGAATTTGTACTAAGTTCCAGCTTTCCATCTTCAAAAACACAAAAGTTGGGTCATTTCCGATCGTTCAGTAATATGGCAGCTATAGGATAAAGTTGGCCGATACTTAAGAAATTAGGTATGTCGGATTATCTGACCAAAAAGAGAATCTCTACTTAGTTTCAGTTTTCCATCTTCAAACACACGAAAGTTGGGTCATTTCCGATCGTTCAGTTATATGGCAGCTGTAGGATATAGTCGGCCGATCCTTATGAAGTTTGTTAGTTGAATCAACTGACCAAAATAGAATTTGTACTAAGTTCCAGCTTTCTATCTGCTAAAACAAAAAGTTGTGTCATTTCCGATCGTTCAGTTATTTGGCAGCTATAGGATATAGTCGGCCGATTCTTATGAAGTTTGTTAATTGGATCAACTGACCAAAAAGAGAATCTCTACTGAGTTTCAGTTTTCATCTTCAAACACACGAAAGTTGGGTCATTTCCGATCGTTCAGTTATATGGCAGCTATAGGATAGAATTGCCGATACTTACGAAATTAGGTATGTCTGGATTATCTGACCAAAAAGAGAATCTCTACTTAGTTTCAGTTTTCTATCTTCAAACACACGAAAGTTGGGCCATTTCCGATCGTCCAGTTATATGGCAGCTGTAGGCTATAGTCGGCCGATCCTTATGAAGTTTGTTATGTTGGATCAACTGACCAAAAATAGAATTTGTACTAAGTTCCAGCTTTTATCTGCAAAAACACAAAAGTTGTGTCATTTCCGGGATCGTTCAATTCAGTTATATGGCAGCTGTAGGATATAGTCGGCCGATCCTTATGAAGTTTGTTAGTTGGATCAACTGACCAAAATAGAATTTGTACTAAGTTCCAGCTTTCTATCTTCAAAAACACAAAAGTTGGGTCATTTCCGATCGTTCAGTTATATGACAGCTATAGGATATAGTCGGCCGATTCTTATGAAGTTTGTTAGTTGGACCAACTGACCAAAAAGACAATCTCTACTTAGTTTCAGTTTTCGATCATCAAAAACACGAAAGTTGGGTCATTTCCGATCGTTCAGTTACATGGCATCTATAGGATATAGTCGGCGATCCTTATAAAATTTGTTAGTTGGATCAACTGACCCAAAAATAGAATTTGTACTAAGTTCCAGCGTTCTATCTTTCAAAAACACAAAAGTTGGGTCATTGCCGATCGTTCAGTTATATGGCAGCTATAGGATATAGTCGGCCGATTCTTATGAAGTTTGTTAGTTGGATCAACTGACCAAAAAGAGAATCTCTACTTAGTTTCAGTTTTCTATCATTAAAAACACGAAAGTTGGGTCATTTCCGATCGTTCAGGTTACTTGGCATCTGTAGGATATAGTCGGCCGATTCTTATGAAGTTTGTTAGTTGATCATCCGACCAAAAATAGAATTTGTACTAAGTTCCCAGCATTCTATCTTCAAAACACAAAATTTGGGTCATTTCCATCACCGTTCATATATGGCAGCTATAGAGGATAAAGTTGCCGATACTTACGAAATTAGGTATGTCGGATTATCTAGGGAATAAGGAGAATCTCTATCAGGCTTCAGTTTTCTATCTTCAAAAACACGAAAGTTGGGTCATTTCGTGATCATATCCAGTTATATGGCAAATGAAATTCATAGTTGGATCAACTGACCTGATTAGAATCTGAAAACAAAGCTTTCAGCTTTCTAGTATCATTGGGGCATCATCGAAAAAGAAAAAAATATCAATGATCTGCTACTTCGCATCTGTAGGGAATAGTCGGCCGATTCTTATGGAAGTTTGTTAGTTGGATCAACTAGGGACCAAAAAATAGAATTTGAACTAGGTTCCAGCTTTCTACCTGTTTGGCACGAAAGTTGAAAAAAAAAGGATCGTTCAAAAATATGGCGAATGGAGTCATGAATTTTGTTAGTTGGATCAACTGACCAAAAATAGAATTTGTACTAAGTTCCAGCTTTCTATCTTCAAAAACACAAAAGTTGTCTTCGATCGTTCGAAGGAATATCTTAGCTATAGGATATA
>JAECXV010000047.1:0-19473 GCA_018153235.1 Drosophila malerkotliana malerkotliana
ATAGTCGGCCTATTCTTATGAAGTTTGTTAGTTGGATCAGCCGCAAAGACAATCTCTACTAAGTTTCAGATTCCCCTCATCCAACACGAAAGTTGGGTTATTTCAGTCGTTTAAGTTATATGGCAAATGAAATTTGTTAGTTGGATCAACTGACCAAAAATAGAATCTGTACTAGATTTCCGTTTCTATCATTAAAAAACACGAAAGTTGGGTCATTTCCCACGTCGTTCAGTTACTTGGCATCTGTGCGGGATATAGTCCCCTGATTTCTTATGAAGTTTGTTAGTTGGATCAACTGACCAAAAATAAGACGCGTACTAAGTTCCAGCATTCTATCTTCAAAAAGCACAAAAGTTAGGTCATTTTCGATCGTTCAGTTATATGGCAGCGCCAGGATAAAGTTGGCCGTGCCTACGAGAGTGTAGGTATGTCCGGATTATCTGACCAAAGAGAATCTCTACTTAGTTTCAGTTTCTATCTTCAAAGCTTTGAAAGTTGGGTCATTTCCGATCGTTCAGTTATGGCAAATGAAATTTGTTTAGTTGAATCAACTGACCAAAAATAAATTTGTACTAATTTCCAGCTTTCTATCGTCAAAAGCTTGAAAGATGGGTCATTTCCGATCGTTCAGTTACTTGGCATCTGTAGGATATAGTCGGCCGATTCTTATGAAGTTTTGTTAGTTGAATCAACGGTCCAAAAATAGAGTTTGTAATAAGTTCCAGCTTTCTATCTTCAAAAACACAAAAGTTGGGTCATTTTCCGATCGTTCAGTTATATGGCAGCTTTAGGCGATGGTCATTACGATTCGTATGAAGTTTGTTAGTTGGATCAACTGACCAAAAGACAATCTCTACCTACCCAGTTTTCTATCATCCGAAACACGAAAGTTGGGTCATTTCCGATCGTTCAGTTACATGGCATCTATAGGATATAGTCGGCCGATCCTTATAAAGAATTTGTTGGCTTGGATCAACTGACCCAAAGTAATTTGTGTACTAAGTTCCAGCGTTCTATCTTCAAAAACACAAAAGTTGGGTCATTGCAGATCGTTCAGTTATATGGCGGCTATATAGGATATGGTCGTACAATTCTTATGAAGTTTGTTAGTTGGATCGGCGGACCAAGGAGAAAGTCTACTTAGTTCCAGCTTTTTATTTTCAAAAACACGAAAGTTGGGTCATTTCCCGATCGTTCCGTATATGGCAGCTGTAGGATATAGTCGGCGTTCTTATGAAGTTTGTTAGTTGGATAATAGAAAATTGAATTTGTACTAAGTTCCAGCTTTCTATCTTCAAAAACACGAAAGTTAGGTCATTGCCGATCGTTCAGTTATATGGCAAATGAAATTATGAATTTTGTTTAGTTGAATCAACTGACCAAAAATAGAATTTGTACTAAGTTCCAGCTTTCTATCTTCAAAAACACAAAAGTTGGGTCATTTCCGATCGTTCAGTAATATGGCAGCTATAGGATCAAGTGGCCGATGCCCAACAAAGTGGGTATGTCGGATTATCTGACCAAAAAAGAGAATCTCTACTTAGTTTCAGTTTTCCATCTCCAAACACGACAAAAGTTGGGTCATTTTCCGATCGTTCAGTTATATGGCAGCTGTGTAGGATAGTCGGCCGATCCTTATGAGAAGTCCTTAGTTGAATCAAGTGACTATAAATTTGTACTAAGTTCCAGCTTTCTATCTGCAAAAACACAGAAAAGTTGTGTCATTTCCGATCGTTCGTTGGCAGCTATAGGATATAGTCCGTGCCGATTCTTATGTGGTTTGTTGGATTGGATCAACTGACCAAGAGAATCTCGGGTTTCAGTTTTCTATCTTCAACACACACACGAAAGTTAGCAATTTCCGATCGTTCCGGTTATATGGCAGCTATGAGGATAGAATTGTTGTACTTACGAAGTAGGTATGTCGGATTATCTGACCAAAAAGAATCTCTACTTAGTTTCAGTTTTCTGCTCTTCAAACACACGAAAAGTTGGGTCATTTCCGATCGTTCAGTCTATGGCAGCTGTAGGGGATAGTCGGCCGATCATATATGTGGTTGTTAGTTGGATCAACTGACCAAAAAATAAATTTGTACTTAGTTCCAGCTTTCTATCTTCAAAAAACACAAAAGTTGGGTCATTTCCGATCGTTCAAGGTATATGGCAGCTGTAGGATATAGTCGGCCGATCCTTATGTCTTTGTTGTTAGTTGGATCAACTGACCAAAAATAGGAGCTGTGCTATCCCAGCCCTCTATCTCCAAAAGCACAAAAAGTTGGGTCATTTCCGATCGTTCCAGTTATACTTATTCAGCTATAGGATATAGTCGGCCATTCTTATGTAGTTTGTTGATTGGATCAGCAGACCAAAAAGACAACCTCTCTACTTAGTTTCAGTTTTCTATCATCAAAACACGAAAGTTGGGTCATTTCCGATCGTTCAGTTACATTGATATAGGATATAGTCGGCCAAATCCTTATAAATTTGTTGGATTGGATCAACTGACCCAAAATAGATTTTTGTATTTAGTTCAACGTTCTATCTTTAAAAACACAAAAGTTGGGTCATGGCCGAATCGTTCAGTCTTATGGCAGCTATGAGGAGATCGGCCGATTCTTGAGATTTGTTAGTTGGATCAACTGACCAAAAGAGAATCTCTACTTAGCTTCAGTTTTCTATCCGTAAAAACACGAAAAGTTGGGTCATTCCGATCGTTCAGTTACTTGGCATCTGTAGGATATAGTCGGCCGATTCTTATGTGGTTTGTTAGTTGGATTAACTGACCAAAAATAAGAATTTGAACTATGTTCCAGCGTTCTATCTTCAAAAACACGAAAGTTGGGTCATTTCCGATCGTTCAGTTATATGGCAAATGAAATTTCGTTAGTTGGATCAACAGACCAAAAATAGAAATCTGTACTAAGTTCCAGCTTTCTATCTTCAAAAACACAAAAGTTGGGTCATTTCACGTTCGTTCAGTTATTTGGCAACTATATAGGATTATAAATTGACCGATTCTTATGGGGATTTGTTAGTTGGATCAACTGACCAAAAATAGAATCTCTACTGAGTTTCAGTTTTCTATCTTCAAACACACGAAAGTTGAGTCATTTCCGATCGTTCAGTTATGGCAGCGTATAGGATAGAACGTACGACGCTTCCCGCAAGTAGGTATAAGTTATCTGACCAAAAAGAGAATCTCTTAGTTTTCCGTTTCTATCTTCAAACACACGAGATTGGGTCATTTCCGATCGTTCGGTTATATGGCAGCTGTGGATATAGTCGGCCGATCCTTATGAAGAAGTTTGTTAGTTGGATCCAGCTGACCAAGAAATAGAATTTGTACTAAGTTCCAGCTTTCTATCTGCAAAAACACAAAAGTTGTGTCATTTCCGGTCGTTCAGTTATATGGCAGCGCGAGGATATAGGTCGGCCGATCCTTATGAAGTTTGTTAGTTGGATCAACTGACCCAAAAATAAATTTGTACCTAAGTTCCAGCTTTCTATCTTCAAAAACACAAAAGATTGGGTCATTTTCCGATCGTTCAGTTATATATGACAGCTATACTAGGATATGAATCGGCCGATTCTTATGAAAGTTTGTTAGTTGGATCAACTGACCAAAAAGACAATCTCTACCCCTCCCAGTTTTCTATCATCAAAAACACGAAAGTTGGGTCATTCCGATCGTTCCGGTCCGTTGTATCTATAGGATATAGTCGGCCGATCCTTATAAAATTTGTTAGTTGGATTTCAACTGACCCAAAATAAATTTGTACTAAGTTCCAGCGTTCTATCTTTCAAAAACACAAAAATTGGGTCATGGCCGATCGTTCAGTTACATATGGCAGCTATAGGATATAGTCGGCGATTCTTATGCGGGTTGGTAGTTGGATCAACTGACCCTGGAAGAAATCTCTACTTAGTTTCAGTTTTCTATCATTAAAAATACGAAAGTTGGGTCTTTCGATCGTTCAGTTATATGGCTGCTGTAGGATATAGTCGGCTGATTCTTATGAAGTTTGTTAGTTAACTTGGTCCAAAATAAATTTGAACTATGTTCCAGCGTTCTATCTTCAAAAAACACGAAAAGGTGGATATTTCAGTCGTTCAGTTATATGGCAAATGAAATTTGTTGGTTGTTTTTTTAGACCAAAAATGTACTAAGTTTCCAGTTTTCTATCTTCAAAAAACACAAAAGTTGGGTCCTCTGTTTCAGTCTGGATTTCAGTTATTTAGTAGCTGTAGGATATAAATGATCCTTATGAAGTTTTGGTTAGGATCAGCTGACCAAAAATAGAATTTGTACTAAGTTCCAGCTTTCTATCTTTAAAAAACACAAAAGTTGGGTCATTGCCGATCGTTTTGGTTATATGGCAGCTATAGGATATAGTCGGCCGATTCTTATGATTTGTTAGTTGGATCAACTGACCAAAAAGAGCTCTCTACTTAGTTTCAGTTTTCTATCATTAAAAACACGAAAGTTGGGTCATTTCCGATCGTTCAGTTACATAGCATCTATAGGATATGGTCGGCCGATCCTTATAAAATTTGTTAGTTGGATCAACGGACCCAAAATGAGAACTTATACTAAGTTCCAACGTTCTATCTTCAAAAACACAAAGTTGGGTCATTCCATTTTCCGATCGTTCAGTTATGGCTGCTGTAGGATATAGTCGGCCGATTCTTATGAAGTTTGTTAGTTGGATCAACTGACCAAAAATAGAATTTGTACTAAGTTCCAGCTTTCTATCTTCAAGAAACACAAAATTTTATTTCCGATCGTTTCAGTTATATGGCAGCTATATAGGATAAGTTGGCCGATACTTACGAAATGTAGGTATGTCGGATTATCTGACCAAAGAAAGTCTCTACTTAGTTTCAGTTTTCTATCTTCCCTCCCAAAAGGTCATTTCCGATCGTTCAGTTTATGGCAGCTGTAGGATATAGTCGGCCACGATCCTTATGAAGTTTGTTAGGTGGATCAACTGACCAAAAATGAGAATCTGTACTAAGTTTCAGTTTTCTATCTTAAAAAGCACAGTTGGTCTTTCGATCGTTCTGTTTATGGCAGCTGTAGGACCTTATTAAATGTCCTTATGAAGTTTGTTAGTTGGATCAACTGACCAAAAATAGAATTTGTACTAAGTTCCAGCATTCTATCTTCAAAAACACAAAAAGTTAGGTCATGGCCGATCGTTTCGGTTATGTGGCAGCTATAGGATATAGTCGACCGTTCTTATGAGTTTGTTAGTTGGATCAACTGACCAAAAAGAGAATCTCTACTTAGTTTCAGTTTTCTATCTTCAAACACACGAAAGTTGGGTCATTTCCGATCGTTCAGTTTATGGCAGCCAAAGGATAGGGTTGGCCCGTGCACGAAATTAGGTATGTCGGATTATCTGACCAAAAAGAGAAGTCTCTGCTTAGTTTCAGTTTTCTATCTTCAAACACACGAAGTTGGGTCATTTCCATCGTTCAGTTATATGGCAAATGAAATTTGTTAATTGGTTCAACAGACCAAAAATAGAATCTTTACTAAGTTTCGAGTTTTCTATCTTCAAAAAACACAAAAGTTGGGTCATTTCCGATCGTTCAGTTATATGGCAGCTGTAAGTATCTAGTCGGCCGATCCTTATGAAGTTTGTTAGTTGGATCAACTGACCAAAAATAGAATTTGTACTAAGTTTCAACTTTCTATTCTTTCAAAACACAAAAGTTGGGTCATTTCGATCGTTCAGTTATATGACAGCTATAGGATATAGTCGGCCGATTCTTATGAAGTTTGTTAGTTGGATCAACTGACCAAAAGATAATCTCTACTTAGTTTCAGTTTTCTATCATCAAAAACACGAAAGGATTGGGTCATTTCCGATCGTTCAGTTGCCATCTATAGGATATAGTCGGCCGATCCTTATAAAATTTGTTAGTTGGATCAACTGACCCAAATAAGTACTAAGACGTACGTTAAACAAAAAAAGTTGGGTCATGGCCGATCGATTTCAGTTATATGGCAGCTATAGGATATAGTCGGCCGATTCTTGAAGTTAGTTGGATCAACTGACCAAAAAGAATCTCTACTTAGTTTCAAGTTTCTATCTTAAAACACGAGTTGGGTCATTCCGATCGTTCAATTGCATCTGTAGGATATAGTCGGCCGATTCTTGTATGAAGTTTGTTAGTTGGATTAACTGACCAAAAATAGAATTTGAACTATATGTTCCAGCGTTCTATCTTCAAAAACACGAAAGTTGGGTCATTTCCGATCAGTTCTTAAGTTATATAGCCCAAATGAAATTGTGCAGTTGGATCAACAGACCAAAAATAGAATCTGCTTCCAGCTTTCTATCTTCAAAAACACAAAGTTGGGTCATTTCCGATCGTTCAGTTATTGGCAGCTATAGGATATAGTCGGCCGTTTAACATGAAGTTTGTTAGTTGGATCAACATTATGAATCTTTGGTTTTTCAGTTTTCTATCTTTAAACACACAAAAAAGTTGGGTCATTTCCGATCGTTCGGTTATACTTAGACTATAGGATAGAGATTGGCCCGATACTTACGAAACTAGGTATGTCAATATCTGACCAAAAGAGGCTACTTAGTTTCAGTTTTCTATCATTCAACACGAAAGTTGGGTCATTTCCGATCGTTCGATTATATGGCAGCTGCGGATTGCAGTCGGCGATCCTTTATAGTATTCAGTTGGATCAGCTGACCAAAAATGGGAAATTTGTACTAAGTTCCAACTTTCCTGCAAAAACACAAGTTGTGTCATTTCCGATCGTTCAGTTATATGGCAGCTATAGGATATAATCGGCCGATCCTTATGAAGTTTTGTTGATTGGATCAAACGGGCAAAAATAAATTTGTACTAAGTTCCAGATCTCTATCTTCCAAAACACAAAAGTTGGGTCATTTCGATCGTTCAGTTATATGATGCTATAGGATATAGTCGGCCGATTCTTATGAAGTTTGTTAGTTGGTTCAACTGAAAAGGTAAATTTGTACTTATTTCAGTTTTCTATCGCTCTAAAAACAGAAAGTTGGTTCATTTCGATCGTTCAGTTATATTGCCGGCGTATCTGGATGTAGTCGGCTCGCCACCGCAGAAATTTGTTAGTTGGATCCGGCGACCCAAAAATTTCTACTAAGTTTCAGCGTTCTATCTTCAAGAACACCGAAAGTTGGTTCATTGCCGATCGTTCAGTTATATGACAGCTATAGGCTATGTGACTGTCGGCTGATTCCTATGAGAAGTTTTGTGAGTTGGATCAACTGACCAAAAATAGACTCTGCACTTAGTTTCAGTTTTCTATCATCAAAAACACAAGTTGGGTCATTTTCGATCGATTCAGTTATATGGCAGCTATAGGATATATGTCGGTCCTTCTTAAGTTTATTTAGTTGGATCATTAAAACTGACCAAAAATAAATTTAACTATTTCTTCTTCTTTAAAAAAAGTGGTTATTCATTTCATTATAGAAATGAAATTTGTTAGTTGGATCACAGACCAAAAATGATCACAGCTTTCAGTTATCTATCTAAGAAACACAAAATTTGAATCATTTCCAATCGTTCAGTTATATAGCAGCTATGGGTTTTTGATCGGCTGATCCTTATGAAGTTTGTTAGTTGGATCTAACTGACCAAAAATAGAATTGTACTAAGTTCCCGGCTTTCTATCTTCAAAGCACAAAAGTTGGGTAAGCCGATCGTTCCTATGGCGGCGCATATAGGATAAAATGTTGCCGATCCTTATGAGGTTAGTTAGTCGGATTGTGACCAAAGAGAAATTGCTCTTAGTTTTCAGTTTCCTATCTTCAAAAACACGAAAAGTTGGGTCATTTCCGATCGTTCAGTTGCCATGGCGCTAAAGTATTCGTCGGCCGATCCTTATAAATTTGTTAGTTGGATCAACTGACCATAAGAGAATTGCCTGGTTTCAAAGTTCTATCTTCAAAAAACACAAAAGTTGGGTCATTTCCGATCGTTCAGTTATATTGCAGCTATAGGCTATGAGTCGGCTGTTTCTTATGAAGTTTGTTAGTTGGATCAACTGACTAGAAATAGTAATTTGTGCTAAGTTCCAGTTTTCCTCTTCCAAAAGCACAAAAGTTGGGTCATTTCCGATCGTTCAGTTTATGGCAGCTATAGGATGAAATGGCCCGATTTACGAAAGTAACGGTAGATGGATCAACTGGCCAAAAGAAGAATCTCTACTTAGTTCCTCTATCTTCAACACAAAAAGTTGGGTCATTTTTCCGATCGGATTCAGTTCCATAGAAGCTATAGTCTATTATCGGCCGTCCTTATGTGAATTTTGTTAGTTGGCTCCTCTGACCAAAAAGTATTTCTACTTAGTTTCAGTTTTCTATCTTCAAAAACGCGAAAGTTGGTTCATTTCGACGTTTCAGTTATATGGCAGCTATAGGATATGGTCGGCCCGATCCTTATGAATTTTGTTGGTTGGATCAGCTGACCAAAAATAGAATTTGTATAAGTTCAGCTTTCTATCTTCCAAAAACACAAAGTTCGGGTCATTTCCGATCGTTCAGTTATATTTGCAGCTATAGGATATAGTCGGCCTATTCTTTGAGTTTTTTAATTGGATCTTTGCCCAAAAATAGAATCTTCTACTTAGATTTCGATTTTCTATCTTCAAAATCCAACAGTTGGTTCATTTCCGATCGTTCAGTTATATTAGCTATAGGATAGAATTGGCCGTCTCTTCAGAAATTAGGTATGTTGGCTCATCTGACCAAAAAGAGAATCTCTACTTAGTTTTTAGTTTCTATCTTCAAAAAAACGAAAGTTGGGTGTTTCCGATCGTTCAGTTATATGGGCAATAGGATATAGTCGGCTATTCCATGAAGTTTGTTAGTTGGATCAACTGACCAAAAATAGAATTTGACTTAATTTTTCAGTTTTCTATCATCAAAAAAACAAAGTTGGGTCATTTCCGATCGTTCAGTTATATGCGTAGCTATAAGTCGGCCGATCCTTGAAGTTTGTTAGTTGGATCAACTGGCCAAAAATAGAATTTGTACTAAGTTTTTATAATCGACTTTTTATCATCAAGCACAAAAAGTTGTGTCATTTCCGATCGTTCAGTTATTCACAGCTATAGGATATAGTCGGCCGATCCTTATGAAGTTTGTTAGTTGGATTAACTGGCCAAGAGATAAATTTGTTTTTAGGTTCCATTTTTCTATCTTCAAAACTTACGAAAGTTGGGTCATTTCCGATCGTTCAGTTATGTATGGCAACTATAGGTTAGGTCGGCCGTCTTAGGAAATTTGTTATGTTGGATCAACTGACCAAAAGAGAAATTCTACTTAGTTTCAGATTCTCTATCTTCAAAAACGCGAAAGTTGGTCATTTCAAACGTTAGTTATATGGCTGTAGGATATGGTCAGCCGATCCTTATCTGAAGTTTGTTAGTTGGATCAACTGACCAAAAAGAATTGTACTAAGTTCCAGATTTGTATCTTTCAACACACAAATTTGGGTCATTTCCGATCGTTCAATTATCATCGCGGCTGTATAGGATATAGTCGGCCGATCCTTATGAAGTTTGTTAGTTGGATCACTGACCAAAAAATAGAATTTGTACTTCGTTTCAGCTTTCTATCATCCAAAAATACAAAAGTTGGGTTCATTTCCGATCGTTCAGTTATATTGCAGCTATAGGGATATAGTCGGCCGATTCTTGATGAAGTTTGTTAGTTGGATCAACTGACCAAAAAAGACAATTTCTACTAAGTTTCAGTGTTTCTATCTCCAAAAACACGAAAGTTGGTGTCATTTCGATCGTTCAGTTATATGGCAGCTATAGGATATGGTGGCCGATCCTTATGAAGTTTGTTAGTTGGATCAACTGACCCAAAATAAATTTGTATAGTTCCAGCTTTCTATCTTCAAGAAACACTCAAAAGTTGGGTCATTTCGATCGTTCAGTTATATGGCAACTATAGGATGCATTTAAGTTTGTTAGTCCGATCCTTACAAAAATTTACTTAGTTTCGGTTTTCTATCATTAAACAAAAAGTTGGGTCATTTCCGAATCTTTTTGGCTTGTTTTCTGATTCTTATGTTTTGATTCTATTAAAAATAGAATTTGAACTATGTTCTTCTATCTTCAAAAAGCACGGAAGTTGGGTCATTTTCGATCGATCCAGTTATATGGCAAATGAAATATGAAATTTGTTAGTTGGATCAACTGACCAAAAATAGGAATTTGTACTTAGTTCCAGTTTTCTATCTTCGAAAACACAAAAGTTGGGTCATTTCCAATCGTACAGTTATATGGCGGCTATAGGATATAGTCGGCCGAGTCCTTATAAAGTTTATTTGTTGGATCAACTGACCCAAAATAGAATTTGTACTAAGTTCCAGCTTTCTATCTTCAAAAACACAAAGAGTTGGGTCATTTCCGATCGTTCCAGTTATATCGCAGCTATAGGATGTAGTCGGCCCGATTCTTATGAAGTTTGTTAGTTGGATCAACTGACCAAAAATAGAAAATCTACTAAGTTTCGCTTTCTATCTTCAAAAACACGAAAGTTGGGTCATTTTCCGATCGTTCGGTTATATGGCAGCTATAGGATAGAGTTGGCCGATCTTACGAAACTAGGTATGTCGGATTATCTGACCAAAAAGAGAATCTCTACTTAGTTTCAGTTTTCTATCTTCAAACGCACGGAAGTTGGGTGCATTTCCGATCGTTCCGGTTACTTCCAAACATGGAAATTTGTTAGTTGGATCAACTGACCAAAAATAGAATCTGTACTTCTAAGTTTCAGTTTTCTATCATCAAAAAACACAAAAGTTGGGTCATTTCCGATCGTTCAGTTATATGGCGGCTATAGGATATAGTCGGCCGATCCTTATAAGTTTATTAGTTGGATCAACTGGCAAAAAAAAAAATTGCCCTAGTTCAAGCTTTCTATCTTCAAAAGTCCAAATTTTCTATTTCCGATCGTTCAGTTATTTGGCAGCTTGGGATATAGTCGGCCGATTCTTATGAGTTGTTTAGTTGGATTATCTGACCAAAAGAATCTCTGCTGAGTTTCAGTTTCTATCTTCAAACACACGAAAGTTGGGTCATTTTACGATCGTTCAGGTTGTGGCAATATAGGATGGCGTACTTGCGAAATTAGGTATGTCCCGGATTATCTGACCAAAAAGAGAATCTCTACTTAGTTTCGGTTCAAACACACGAAAGTTGGGTCGACTTCCGATCGTTCAGTTATATGGCAGCTGTAGGATATAGTCGGCCGATCCTTATATGAAGTTTTGTTAGTTGGATCAACTTAGAAATTTGTACTAAGTTCCAGCTTTCCTTATCTTAAAAGAAGAAGCTTAAAAAGGATTGATGTTTCCCGGAATGATTCTGCAGTTATATGGCAGCTGTACCAGGATATAGTCATGGCTTGATCCTTGTGGAAGTTTGTGGATTGGATCAACTGACCAAAAATAGAATTTGTACTAAGCTTCAGCTTTCTATCTTCCAAAAAACTTACAAAAGTTGGGTCATTTCGATCGTTCAGTTATATGACAGCTATAGGATACTGAATCTGACCGATTCTTATGTGGAAGTTTGTTGATTGGATCAACTGACCAAAAATAGAATTTTTACTTAGTTTCAGTTTTCTATCATCAAACACAAAAGTTGGGTCATTTCCGATCGTTCAGTTATATGGCAGCTATCGGATATAGTCGGCCGATTCTTATAAAGTTTGTTAGTTGGATCAACTGACCCAAAATAGTAAATTTGTACTAAGTTCCAGCTTTCTATCTTTAAAAAGCACAAAAGTTGGGTCATGTCCGATCGTTCAGTTTATGACGGCTATAGGATATAGTCGGCCCATCCTTATGAAGTTCGTTGGTTGGATCCACACTGACCAAACAATAGGTACTAAGTTCAGTTTCTATCATTCCCAAAACACGAAAGTTGGGATCATTTCCGATCGTTCCAGTTATATGGCGGCTCTAGGATCATGGTCACTGATTCTTATAAGAACTCTTGTTGGTTGGATCACACGACCCCACAAAATTCGTAAACTAAAGTTTCAACGTTCCTATCTTTAAAACTGCAAAAGTTGGTGCTGTTTCCGAACGTTAAAGTTCACTCATGGCAACTCTGGGATATAGTCGACCCATTCTTGATAGAATTTTGTTGGTTTGGATCTCTGTGACCAAAAATAAAATCTATGCTAAGTTTCCAGCGTTTCTATCTTCAAAAACACGAAAGTTTGGGTCATTTCCGATCGTTCGGTTATCTGCCAATACAATAGGATAAAGTCTGACCGATTCTTATGCAGTTGTTAGTTTGGGTCAACTGACCAAAAATAGGCCTTTGTACTAAGTTTCCAGCTTTCTATCTTTTTCAAAAAACCCAAAAGTTGGGTCTTTTCGATCGGTTCGGTTATAAGCAGCTACTTAGGATAAGTTGATACTTCCGAAGTAGGTGCATATTCGGATCTATCATTAAAGAATCTCTACTGAGTTTCGGTTCTATCTTCACTTTAAAAAGAAGGTTGGGTCCTTCAAATCGGTTTCAGTTTACCAATAATGTATTGTTAGTTGAATCAACTGACCAAAAATGCCCAAGAATCTGTTGGTTCTGGGTTTCTATCATTAACATTCCCGAAAGTTTGGGTCCATTACCGATCGTTCGGTTGCTGATATCTGTAGGATATGGTCGGCCGATTCTTATGGTTTGTTGGATTTGGATCAACTGACCAAAAATAATTTGAACTTCGAGTTCAACTTCTATCTTCACTACGGTTTAGATTGTTGCCGATCGTTCAGTTCATGGCCGTAGAGTATGGTACGTTGGTTGGATCTTTGACCATAAATTTACATTACTAAGTTTCCAGCTTTCCTCTTTAAAAACACAAGGTTCTGGATTCATTTCAAATCGGTTTCAGTTTATATAACCCAGCTATAGGATATAAGGTCGACCAAATTATGAAGTTTGTTGGTTGGATCAACTGACCAAAAAAATGGTGACACTAAGTTCCAGCTTTATTTTCCAAAAACACGAAAGTTTGGATCCTTTAATCGATTCAGTTATATGACGCTGTTAGGATATATGGTCAGGCCGATTCTTATGGTTGTTAGTTGAATATGACCGCTAAGTGTTACTAAAGTTCCAGCTTTATCTTCACTTTCACGGTTTGGGTCGTGCCCACGTCGTTTCGGTTATGCAGCGTAAGTAATTTTGTTGGGTTGGATCAACTGACCAAAAATAAAGTGATACTAAGTTCCAGCTTTCTATCTTCAAAACACAAAAGTTGGAGTCCATTTCCGATCGGTTCAGCTATATGGCTGCTGCCATAGGATGAGATTTGTGGCCCGATACCCAGGAAGTAGGTCACTTGACCGGTTATCGTGACCCCGAAATCTCGCGGGACACCAGGTTTTTCTATCTTCAACCACCACGAAGTTGGATTCATTTAAATCGTTCGAATCTCTGGCAGCTGTGGGATACTGGTCAAACCCGTCCTTGAAGTTTCGTCTGGTTGATTCTCAGCGTGTGCACTCAAAACATAAAGTTTCCAGCTTTTTATTTTCTTTACTTGTAGTTGGGTCGCTCGAAATCGTTTTCAGTTATAAAGCGGCTTTGTACGAATATAGTCGACCATTACGCAAGATTTGTTAGTTGAATCAACGACCCCAACTCCTATTGTATAAGGTTCCAACTTTCTATCTTCCAAACACGGTTGGTCCTTCGCGCCGATCGTTCAGTTCCAAAGCTTGGAAAAAAGCCATTATGGTACGTTTGGTCCTTGAATCAACCCCATCATTATTTTGGTTCAGCCTTCTATCTTTTCAACACAAAAGTTGGATTCATTTTCCGATCGTTCAGTAGCCTTGGCATATCAAGGATAAGAAGTTTGGCCGTACCTCCAAGTGGGGTATGTTGATTATCGGCCAAGAGAATCTCTACTTGGTTTCAGGTTTCTATCTTCAAAGCTTAGGTTGGATTCATTTCCGATCGTTCCAGTTTATAGCAGCGCCGGATACCAATTGACCAATCACCAAAAGTTTGTTGGTTGAGATCAACAGACCCAAAATCGAAACGATACAGAGGTTCCGCCTTCTATCTTCCCTTACTTTCTAAGATTTGGGTCGCTGCCAATCGTTCCGGTTTATATGGCAGCTGCCAGGATACCCAGATCGCGCGATTCTTATGGTTTGATTGGTTTGGATCAACAAAGCCAAAAGAAATCTCTACCACTTGGTTTCTGGTTTCTATCATTAAGAAAGCTTACGAAAAGATTGATTGGATTCATTCCCAATCGTTTTCAGTTCCGCGGCATCTGTGGGATGCCAGATTCCAACAATTCTTACCTGAAGGTTTGTTAATTTGGGATCAACTGAGCAAAAATAAAGGCGAACAAAGTTTCCACGTTCTATCTTCAAAAAACACGAAAAGTTTGGGTCCATTTCCGATGGTTCAGTTTATGGCTAAAAAAAAAAAAAAAAAAGTAGAAATTTGGTTGATCAACAAAACCAAAACAAGAATCTTTTTCTGGTTTCCGGTTTTCTATCTTCACTTTAAAAGTTGGTCCTTCCAATCGTTTTCGGTTATATGGCCGCGGCAATAGGATTATAGTCAATGACCCGACTCCCATGAGTTTGTTTAGTTTGGATCAGCTTTGACCCCCGTTAAGGTGTACTGGTTCCAACTTTCTATCTTCAAAACACAAAAGTTTGGATTCATTTCCAAATCGTTCCAGTTCTCTTGACAGCTGCCAGGATATGAATTGACCGATTCTGCCTTGAAGGTTCGTTGGTTTGGATCAACCTGACCAAAGACAATCTCTACTAAGTTTTCATTCTATCATCCACTCCCGAAAAGGTTGGTTCCCTTCCGATGAACCAGTTTATATAACTCCGTAAAGCTGACCCCCCAGGATTTGGATCAACCTGACCAAAAAGCCAAAATCTATTTTCCCCAAAGTTCAGTTTCTATCATCCACTTCCCGAAAGTTGGGTCCATTTCCCGATCGTTCGAATTTATGACATCTGTGGAATACAAGTCGGCCAATTCACCACTGGTTTGTTGGTTGGATAAACTGACCAAAAATAAATTTGTACTAAGTTCAACATTCCTTATCTTCAAAAACACAAAAGTTGGATTCATTTCAAATCAGTTCAGTTCTCTATGACGCTATCTAGATAAGATTGACCGATCACCCACACAAAAAAAAAAATAGGTATATTCAATTATCGACAAAAAATCTCTCTGGTTTCCAAGTTTTTCCTATCTTCAAAACACGAAAGTTTGGGTTCCTTCCGATCGGTTCAGTTCTATAGCAAGCAAGTAAATTTTGATTGGTTGGATAACTGACCAAAGGAATAAAATTTGACAACTATTTCCCCCTTCTATCATTAAAGCTTTGAAAGTTGGATTAAATTTCCGATCGATTCAGCGGATCTCTGACATCTGTAGGATATAATTGACCCGATTCTTATGAGAGTTTGTTGGATTTGGATCACTGACCAGAGAAAGCCGGTGTGTAAGTTTTTCCAACTTTCTATCTTCACTTTAAAAAGATTTGGGTCCCTTCCAAATCGGTTCAGTTATACTGTTTAACTTAGGATATGGTCGACCCATTCTTATAGTTTTGTTAGATTTGGATCAACTTTGACCAAAAGACAATCTCCTACTAGTCTCAATTTCTATCATCAAAAACACGAGGGTTGGATTCATTTCAATCGTTCAGTTACCCCACACTCTGGCATCATGCAAGATATGGTCGGCCCGATCCCTTATAAAGCCCATTGGGGTTGAGTCTTTGACCCAAAATAGACAGATTTGTACTAAGTTTCCCGGCGTTCCTATCTTCAAAAACACAAAAAGTTAGTTCCGTGCCAAATCGTTCAGATTCCTCTCGGCTGCTCTGGAATATAAGGTCGGGCCAATTCTACTCGGGTTTACGTTTGGTTGGATCAACTGACCAAAGAGAAAATCTCTACTTGGTTCCAAACACTATTTTCCCACTCCTAGTTGAGGTTCATTCCGTTCGTTCAGTTATATGACTGCTGTTAGGATATGGTCGGCCGATTCTTGTGAAGTTTGTTTGGTTTGGATGTGCCATAAATTGGCACTAAGGTTCAACTTTCCCTCTTCACTTTCTAGATTTAGTTCATGCCCGTCGGACCAGTTATATGACAGTAAGTATAGTACATTAGTTGAATCTAACTGGCCAGAAAATGGGTGTACTAAGTTCCAACTTTCTATCTTCAAAAAAAAAAAAAAAAAAAAAAAAAAAAAAAAAAAAAAAAAAAAAAAAAAAAAAAAAAAAAACACAAAAGTTGGTTCATTCCCGTCGTTCCAGTATATGACAAGCTATAAGATAAAAGTCTGACCAAATACTTAAAAGTAGATTGTGATGGGGATTATCTGACCAAAAAGTCTCTACTTGGTTTCCGGTTTCCATCTTCAACACACGAAAAGTTCGGAGTTATTTCCGTCGGTTCGGTTTATATAGCTGCTGTGGGATGCCAGATTCGGCCAAATCCAACCATTAAGTTTGTTAGTTTAGATAACTGACAAAATGGTAATTTTTAGAGGTTCCAGCTTTCTATCTTTACTTTCCTACAAAAGTTTTGTCATTTCCGATCGTTCCAGTTTATTTTGTAGCTATAGAGATATAGACCAGGCCGATTTCCCTTATGAGTTTGTTGCGTTGAATCCCAGCTGACCAAAAATCTCTACTACGAGTTTCAGTTTCTATCTTTCACTTTCCACGAAAGTTTGGGTTATTCCCGTCGGTTCAGTTTTCTTGGCTGCTATAGGATAAAATGGCCGACCACACGAAATTAGGTATGTCCGGATTACTCAGCCAAAGAATCTCTACCCAGTTTCGGATTTCCCTCTTCAAACTTACACAGTTTGGATTCATTTCGATCGGTTTCCGGATTTATATGACTGCTGTCTAGGATATAGTCGACCCAATCCTTATTAGTTTTGTTAGTTGAGATCTAACTGACCATGCATTTTATTTTCGGTTTCCGGCTTTCTTTATCTTTACCAACACAAAGGTTGGTTCGGCTTCCCGTCAGTTCAGTTATCAAGCGGCTGTGGGAGATGGTCTGATAAATCCTTGAGTTCGTTAGTTGGATCCCGCGGCCAAAAATAGATGTGCTAAGTTCCAACTTTCTATCTCCAAAACACAGAAAAGTTGGGTTCATTCCCGATCGGTTCAGTTTATAACAAACGCTATAGATACTGGTCGACCGATTCTGACTTAAGTTTGTTAGATTGATCAACAACCAAAAATTATCTTTACTTAGTTTCAGTTCTATCATAAAAAACTTGTTTGGGTCATTTCCGATCGTTCAGTTTGGCATCCTGTGGAATATGGTCAGGCCCGATCACTTATAAAAACGTTAGTTGAATCAACAGCCCAATAAATTTTGTTACTAAGTTCCAACTATCTTTACTTTCTAAAGATTTGGGTCCTGGCGCGATCGGTTTCAGTTTATATGGCCGCTATAGGAAATGGATCAGGCCGATTCTTTTGAAGTTAGAAATTTGAATCAACGGGGCCCAGAAAATCTCTACTGCGTTTCAGTTTCTATCGTCAAAGCTTACCAAGTTTGGGTCCATTTCCACGTCCCGTTCCGGTTTGCGTATCTGTAGGATATGGTCGGCCGGTCTTAGCGAAGTTTTTGTTGGTTCGAGATGCCAGCCAAAAGCGAAGAGTAACTATTTGCCAACGTTCTATCTTCACATTTGAGTTGGGTTATTTCGCTCGTTCGGATTATATAGCTTAGGTAAATTGTTGGTTTGGATCAACTTAGACCCCATAAAATCAGCACTAAGTTTCCAACTTTCTATCTTCCCCCACTCTAAAAGTTGGATTCCTTCCAATCGTTTCAATTTATTTGTAGCTACTTAGGATATGGTCGGCGAATTCTTATAAGTTTAATTGGATTTGGATCTGCTGACCAAAAATAAATCTCCACGGGTTCTCCGGTTTTCTATCTTCTTACGAAAGTTTGGGTGTTCCAATCGGTTCGAATTATATGACATTTATGAATAAAAGTGACCCGACACCCACGAAATGGGTGTATTCGGTTATCCCCGACCCCAAAGAGAAATTCTACTTGGTTTCAGTTTCTATCTTCTTTAAGCTTTACGGGGGTTGGTTCCATTTCGTCGGTTCGGTTTATATGGCTGCTGTAAGTTATGGGTCGGCCGATCCTTATGGGTTTGTTGGATTTGGATCAACTGACCAAAAATAAGAGTACTAGGTTCCAACTTTCTATCTGCCGCTCTAAAAAAGTTGATATTTCCAATCGTTTCAATTTATAGCGCTGTGGATATAATTAAACGTCCTTATAAAGAAGTTTAGTTGGATTTGAATCAACTTTATTAAATAATATTGTTACTTGGGTTCAAGCTTTCTATCTTCTAAAAACACAAAGTTTGGATTAATTCCGATCGTTCCAGTTATACTGACAGCTGAGGATACCAGACCGGCCCGATTCCATGAGTTTGTTTAGTTTGGATCTGCTGACCAAAATATCTCTACCGTTTCAATTTCCTATCCTCCGCTCTAGTTGGTCCTTCGTCGTTCAATTACATGACACATCTATAGAGATATGGTCGGCCCGTCTATCTAAAGCCCGTTTAGTTGAATCACTTATTAATAAATTTCCCCTAAGTTTCCAGCGTTTTCTATCTTTAAAAACTTTCAAAAGTTTGGATTAATGGCCAATCGCTTCAGTTATATGACAGCTATAAGATATAATCGACGCGATTCTTATGTTGTTTGTTGGTTGGATCAACTTTGACCAAAAGAAAATCTCTACTTAGTTTCAGTTTCTATCATTAAATACGAAAGTTTGGGTCATTTCCGTCGTTTCCGAATTCTCTGGCTGCTGTGGGAGATATAGATCGGCTGATTTCTTGTAAGTTTAGTTAGTTGGATTGGCTGACAAAGCCAGAATTTGAACTATGTTTCAACGGTTCTATCTTCAAAAAACACGAAAGTTTGATTCATTTCCAATCGGTTCAGTTTATATTTAAATGAAATTTGGTTGAGATCAACGAGCCCAAAAATAAAAATCTGTTACTAAGGTTTAGTTTTCTATCTTCACTTTCACTAAAAGTTGGATTCATTCCGATCGGTTCCAGATTTATATATGGCTGCTGTGCAGGATATAGTTAGGCCGATCCTTATGAAGTTTGTTTAGTTTGGATCTGCTTTGACCAAAAGCTAAAGGCGGTACTAGGTTTTGTTTCTTTCTTCTTTTACTTTAAAAGTTAGGTTAGTACGCGTCGTTTCAGTTTATAGCAGCGCTCATAGGATACCAGATTGACCGATTCTTATGTTGTTTTGTTCTGGTTGGATCAACGGCCAAGAATTTTATCTACTTGGTTTTCAATTTCATCGTCAAAAACAAAAAGTTGGGTCCATTCCCGTCGTTCAGTTACATGACATCTAT
>JAECXV010000051.1:0-180000 GCA_018153235.1 Drosophila malerkotliana malerkotliana
ATCTGACCAAAAAGAAAATCTCTACTTAGTTTCAGTTTTCTATCTTCACACACACGAAAGTTGGGTCATTTCCGATCGTTCAGTTATGTGGCAGCTGTAGGATATAGTCGGCCAATCCTTATGAAGTTTGTTAGTTGGATAAACTGACCAAAAATAGAATCTGTACTAAGTTTCAGTTTTCTATCATTAAAAACACGAAAGTTGGGTCATTTCCGATCGTTCAGTTACTTGGCATCTGTAGGATATAGTCGGCCGATTCTTATGAAGTTTATTAGTTGGATCAACTGACCAAAAATAGAATTTGTACTAAGTTCCAACGTTCCATCTTCAAAAACACAAGAGTTGGGTCATTTCCGATCGTTCAGTTATATGGCAGCTATAGGATATAGTCGGAAGTTCTTCTGAAGTTTGTAAGATGGATCAACTGACAAAAAATAGAATTTATACTAAGTTCCAACGTTCTATCTTCAAAAACACAAAATTTGGGTCATTTCCGATCGTTCAGTTATATGGCAGCTATAGGATATAGACGGAAGTTCTTATGAAGTTTCTTATGAAGTTTGTTAGTTGGATCAACTGACCAAAAATAGAATTTGTACTAAGTTCCAGCTTTCTATCTTCAAAAACACAAAAGTTGGGTCATTTCCGATCGTTCAGTTATGTGGCAGCTGTAGGATATAGTCGGCAGATCCTTATGAAGTTTGTTAGTTGGATCAACTGACCAAAAATAGAATTTATACTAAGTTCCAACGTTCTATCTTCAAAAACACAAAAGTTGGGTCATTTCCGATCGTTCAGTTATATGGCAGCTATAGGATATAGTCGGCCGATTCTTATGAAGTTTGTTAGTTGGATCAACTGACCAAAAATAGAATTTGTACTAAGTTCCAGCTTTCTATCTTCAAAAACACAAAAGTTGGGTCATTTCCGATCGTTCAGTTATATGGCAGCTATAGGATATAGTCGGAAGTTCTTATGAAGTTTCTTATGAAGTTTGTTAGTTGGATCAACTGACCAAAAATAGAATTTATACTAAGTTCCAACGTTCTATCTTCAAAAACACAAAAGTTGGGTCATTTCCGATCGTTCAGTTATATGGCAGCTGTAGGATATAGTCGGCCGATTCTTATGAAGTTTGTTAGTTGGATCAACACACCAAAAATAGAATTTGTACTAAGTTCCAGCGTTCTATCTTCAAAAACACAAAAGTTGGGTCATTTCCGATCGTTCAGTTATATGGCAGCTATAGGATATAGTCGGCCGATTCTTATGAAGTTTGTAAGATGGATCAACTGACAAAAATAGAATTTATACTAAGTTCCAACGTTCTATCTACAATAACACAAAAGTTGGGTCTTTTCCGATCGTTCAGTTATATGGCAGCTATAGGATATAGTCGGCCGATTCTTATGAAGTTTGTTAGTTGGATCAACTGACCAAAAATAGAATCTGTACTATGTTTCAGTTTTCTATCATTAAAAACACGAAAGTTGGGTCATTTCCGATCGTTCAGTTACTTGGCAGCTGTAGGATATAGTCGGCCGATTCTTATGAAGTTTGTAAGATGGATCAACTGACAAAAAATAGAATTTATACTAAGTTCCAACGTTCTATCTTCAAAAACACAAAAGTTGGGTCATTTCCGATCGTTCAGTTATATGGCAGCTGTATGATATATAGTCGGCCGATTCTTATGAAGTTTGTAAGATGGATCAACTGACAAAAAACAGAATTTATACTAAGTTCCAACGTTCTATCTTTAAAAACACAAAAGTTGGATCATTTCCGATCGTTCAGTTATATGGCAGCTATAGGATAAAGTTGGCCGATACTTACGAAATTAGGTATGTCGGATTATCTGACCAAAAAGAGAATCTCTACTTAGTTTCAGTTTTCTATCTTCACACACGAAAGTTGGGTCATTTCCGATCGTTCAGTTATGTGGCAGCTGTAGGATATAGTCGGCCGATCCTTATGAAGTTTGTTAGTTGGATCAACTGACCAAAAATAGGTTTTGTACTAAGTTCCAGCTTTCTATCTGCAAAAGCACAAAAGTTGGCTCATTTCCGATCGTTCAGTTATTTGGCAGCTATAGGATATAGTCGGCCGATTCTTATGAAGTTTGTTAGTTGGATCAACTGACCAAAAATAGAATTTGTACTAAGTTCCAGCTTTCTATCTTCAAAAACACGAAAGTTTGGTCATTTCCGATCGTTCAGTTATATGGCAGCTATAGGATATAGTCGGAAGTTCTTATGAAGTTTCTTATGAAGTTTGTTAGTTGGATCAACTGACCAAAAATAGAATTTATACTTAGTTCCAACGTTCTATCTTCAAAAACAAAAAAGTTGGGTCATTTCCGATCGTTCAGTTATTTGGCAGCTATAGGATATAGTCGGCCGATTCTTATGAAGTTTGTTAGTTGGATCAACTGACCAACAAGAGAATCTCTACTTAGTTTCAGTTTTCTACCTTAAAAAACACGAAAGTTGGGTCATTTCCGATCGTTCAGTTATATGGCAAATGAAATAATGAAATTTGTTAGTTGGATCAACTGACCAAAAATAGAATCTGTACTAAGTTTCAGTTTTTTATCATTAAAAACACGAAAGTTGGGTCATTTCCGATCGTTCAGTTACTTGGCATCTGTAGGATATAGTCGGCCGATCCTTATGAGTTTGTTAGTTGGATCAACTGACCAAAAATAGATTTTGTACTTAGTTCCAGCTTTCTATCTGCAAAAGCACAAAAGTTGGGTCATTTCGATCGTTCAGTTATTTGGCAGCTATAGGATATAGTCGGCCGATTCTTATGAAGTTTGTTAGTTGGATCAACTGACCAAAAATAGAATTTTTACTAAGTTCCAGCTTTCTATCTTCAAAAACACGAAAGTTGGGTCATTTCCGATCGTTCAGTTATATGGCAAATGAAATAATGAAATTTGTTAGTTGGATCAACTGACCAAAAATAGAATTTGTACTAAGTTCCAGCTTTCTATCTTCAAAAACACAAAAGTTGGGTCATTTCCGATCGTTCAGTTATATGGCAGCTATAGGATATAGTCGGAAGTTCTTATGAAGTTTCTTATGAAGTTTGTTAGCTGGATCAACTGACCAAAAATAGAATTTATACTTAGTTCCAACGTTCTATCTTCAAAAACAAAAAAGTTGGGTCATTTCCGATCGTTCAGTTATATGGCAGCTGTAGGATATAGTCGGCCGATTCTTATGAAGTTTGTTAGTTGGATCAACTGACCAAAAATAGAATTTGTACTAAGTTCCAGCATTCTATCTTCAACAACACAAAAAGTTGGGTCATTTCCGATCGTTCAGTTATATGGAAGCTTTACGATATAGTCGGCCGATTCTTATGAAGTTTGTAAGATGGATCAACTGACAAAAAATAGAATTTATACTAAGTTCCAACGTTCTATCTTCAAAAACACAAAAGTTGGGTCATTTCCGATCGTTCAGTTATATGGCAGCTATAGGATATAGTTGGCCGATTCTTATGAAGTTTGTTAGTTGGATCAACTGAGCAAAAATAGAATTTGTACTAAGTTCCAGCTTTCTATCTTCAAAAACACAAAAGTTGGGTCATTTCCGATCGTTCAGTTATATGGCAGCTGTAGGATATAGTCGGCCGACTCTTATGAAGTTTGTAAGATGGATCAACTGACCAAAAATAGAATTTATACTAAGTTCCAACGTTCTATCTTCAAAAACACAAAAGTTGGGTCATTTCCGATCGTTCAGCTATATGGCTATATTCAGTTATATGGCAGCTATAGGATATAGTCGGAAGTTCTTATGAAGTTTCTTATGAAGTTTGTTAGTTGGATCAACTGACCAAAAATAGAATTTGTACCAAGTTCCAGCTTTCTATCTTCAAAAACACAAAAGTTGGGTCATTTCCGATCGTTCAGTTATATGGCAGCTGTAGGATATAGTCGGCCGATTCTTATGAAGTTTGTAAGATGGATCAACTGACAAAAAATAGAATTTATACTAAGTTCCAACGTTCTATCTTCAAAAACACAAAAGTTGGGTCATTTCCGATCGTTCAGTTATATGGCAGCTATAGGATATAGTCGGAAGTTCTTATGAAGTTTCTTATGAAGTTTGTTAGTTGGATCAACTGACCAAAAATAGAATTTGTACCAAGTTCCAGCTTTCTATCTTCAAAAACACAAAAGTTGGGTCATTTCCGATCGTTCAGTTATATGGCAGCTGTAGGATATAGTCGGCCGATTCTTATGAAGTTTGTAAGATGGATCAACTGACAAAAAATAGAATTTATACTAAGTTCCAACGTTCTATCTTCAAAAACAAAAAAGTTGGGTCATTTCCGATCGTTCAGTTATATGGCAGCTGTAGGATATAGTCGGCCGATTCTTATGAAGTTTGTTAGTTGGATCAACTGACCAAAAATAGAATTTGTACTAAGTTCCAGCATTCTATCTTCAAAAACACAAAAGTTGGGTCATTTCCGATCGTTCAGTTATATGGCAGCTGTAGGATATAGTCGGCCGATTCTTATGAAGTTTGTAAGATGGATCAACTGACAAAAAATAGAATTTATACTAAGTTCCAACGTTCTATCTTCAAAAACACAAAAGTTGGGTCATTTCCGATCGTTCAGTTATATGGCAGCTATAGGATATAGTCGGCCGATTCTTATGAAGTTTGTTAGTTGGATCAACTGAGCAAAAATAGAATTTGTACTAAGTTCCAGCTTTCTATCTTCAAAAACACAAAAGTTGGGTCATTTCCGATCGTTCAGTTATATGGCAGCTGTAGGATATAGTCGGCCGATTCTTATGAAGTTTGTAAGATGGATCAACTGACAAAAAATAGAATTTATACTAAGTTCCAACGTTCTATCTTCAAAAACACAAAAGTTGGGTCATTTCCGATCGTTCAGTTATATGGCAGCTATAGGATATAGTCGGAAGTTCTTATGAAGTTTCTTATGAAGTTTGTTAGTTGGATCAACTGACCAAAAATAGAATTTATACTAAGTTCCAACGTTCTATCTTCAAAAACACAAAAGTTGGGTCATTTCCGATCGTTCAGTTATATGGCATCTGAAGGATATAGTCGGCCGATTCTTATGAAGTTTGTTAGTTGGATCAACTGACCAAAAATAGAATTTGTACTAAGTTCCAGCTTTCTATCTTCAAAAACACGAAAGTTGGGTCATTCCCGATCGTTCAGTTATATGGCAGCTGTAGGATATAGTCGGCCGATTCTCATGAAGTTTGTTAGTTTGATCAACTGACCAAAAAGACAATCTCTACTTAGTATCAGTTTTCTATCATCAAAAACACGAAAGTTGGGTCATTTCCGATCGTTCAGTTACATGGCAGCTATAGGATATAGTCGGCCGATCCTTATAAAATTTGTTAGTTGGATCAACTGACCAAAAATAGAATCTGTACTAAGTTCCAGCTTTCTATCTTCAAAAACACAAAAGTTGGGTCATTTCCGATCGTTCAGTTATATGGCAGCTGTAGGATATAGTCGGCCGATCCTTATGAAGTTTGTTAGTTGGATCAACTGACCAAAAATAGAATTTGTACTAAGTTCCAGCTTTCTATCTTCAAAAACACAAAAGTTGGGTCATTTCCGATCGTTCAGTTATATGACAGCTATAGGATATAGTCGGCCGATTCTTATGAAGTTTGTTAGTTGGATCAACTGACCAAAAGAGAATCTCTACTTAGTTTCAGTTTTCTATCATTAAAAACACGAAAGTTGGGTCATTTCCGATCGTTCAGTTATGTGGCATCTGTAGGATATAGTCGGCCGATTCTTATGAAGTTTGTTAGTTGGATCAACTGACCAAAAATAGAATTTGTACTAAGTTCCAGCGTTCTATCTTTAAAAACACGAAAGTTGGGTCTCTTCCGATCGTTCAGTTATATGGCAGCTTTAGGATATAGTCGGCCGATTCTTATGAAGTTTGTAAGATGGATTAACTGACAAAAAATAGAATATATACTAAGTTCCAACGTTCTATCTTCAAAAACACAAAAGTTGGGTCATTTCCGATCGTTCAGTTATATGGCAGCTATAGGATATAGTCGGCCGATTCTTATGAAGTTTGTTAGTTGGATCAACTGAGCAAAAATAGAATTTGTACTAAGTTCCAGCTTTCTATCTTCAAAAACACAAAAGTTGGGTCATTTCCGATCGTTCAGTTATATGGCAGCTGTAGGATATAGTCGGCCGATTCTTATGGAGTTTCTAAGATGGATCAACTGACAAAAAATAGAATTTATACTAAGTTCCAACGTTCTATCTTCAAAAACACAAAAGTTGGGTCATTTCCGATCGTTCAGTTATATGGCAGATATAGGATATAGTCGGAAGTTCTTATGAAGTTTGTTAGTTGGATCAACTGACCAAAAATAGAATTTATACTAAGTTCCAACATTCTATCTTCAAAAACACAAAAGTTGGGTCATTTCCGATCGTTCAGTTATATGGCAGCTGTAGGATATAGTCGGCCGATTCTTATGAAGTTTGTTAGTTGGATCAACTGACCAAAAATAGAATTTGTGCTAAGTTCCAGCTTTCTATCTTCAAAAACACAAAATTTGGGTCATTTCCGATCGTTCAGTTATATGGCAGCTATAGGATAAAGTTGGCCGATACTTACGAAATTAGGTATGTCGGATTATCTGACCAAAAAGAAAATCTCTACTTAGTTTCAGTTTTCTATCTTCACACACACGAAAGTTGGGTCATTTCCGATCGTTCAGTTATGTGGCAACTGTAGGATATAGTCGGCCAATCCTTATGAAGTTTGTTAGTTGGATAAACTGACCAAAAATAGAATCTGTACTAAGTTTCAGTTTTCTATCATTAAAAACACGAAAGTTGGGTCATTTCCGATCGTTCAGTTACTTGGCATCTGTAGGATATAGTCGGCCGATTCTTATGAAGTTTATTAGTTGGATCAACTGACCAAAAATAGAATTTGTACTAAGTTCCAACGTTCTATCTTCAAAAACTCAAGAGTTGGGTCATTTCCGATCGTTCAGTTATATGGCAGCTATAGGATATAGTCGGAAGTTCTTCTAAAGTTTGTAAGATGGATCAACTGACAAAAAATAGAATTTATACTAAGTTCCAACGTTCTATCTTCAAAAACACAAAATTTGGGTCATTTCCGATCGTTCAGTTATATGGCAGCTATAGGATAAAGTTGGCCGATACTTACGAAATTAGGTATGTCGGATTATCTGACCAAAAAGAAAATCTCTACTTAGTTTCAGTTTTCTATCTTCACACACACGAAAGTTGGGTCATTTCCGATCGTTCAGTTATGTGGCAGTTGTAGGATATAGTCGGCCAATCCTTATGAAGTTTGTTAGTTGGATAAACTGACCAAAAATAGAATCTGTACTAAGTTTCAGTTTTCTATCATTAAAAACACGAAAGTTGGGTCATTTCCGATCGTTCAGTTACTTGGCATCTGTAGGATATAGTCGGCCGATTCTTATGAAGTTTATTAGTTGGATCAACTGACCAAAAAATAGAATTTGTACTAAGTTCCAACGTTCTATCTTCAAAAACTCAAGAGTTGGGTCATTTCCGATCGTTCAGTTATATGGCAGCTATAGGATATAGTCGGAAGTTCTTCTAAAGTTTGTAAGATGGATCAACTGACAAAAAATAGAATTTATACTAAGTTCCAACGTTCTATCTTCAAAAACACAAAATTTGGGTCATTTCCGATCGTTCAGTTATATGGCAGCTATAGGATATAGTCGGAAGTTCTTATGAAGTTTCTCATGAAGTTTGTTAGTTGGATCAACTGACCAAAAATAGAATTTGTACTAAGTTCCAGCTTTCTATCTTCAAAAACACAAAAGTTGGGTCATTTCCGATCGTTCAGTTATGTGGCAGCTGTAGGATATAGTCGGCCGATCCTTATGAAGTTTGTTAGTTGGATCAACTGACCAAAAATAGAATTTATACTAAGTTCCAACGTTCTATCTTCAAAAACACAAAAGTTGGGTCATTTCCGATCGTTCAGTTATATGGCAGCTATAGGATATAGTCGGCCGATTCTTATGAAGTTTGTTAGTTGGATCAACTGACCAAAAATAGAATTTGTACTAAGTTCCAGCTTCTATCTTCAAAAACACAAAAGTTGGGTCATTTCCGATCGTTCAGTTATATGGCAGCTATAGGATATAGTCGGAAGTTCTTATGAAGTTTCTTATGAAGTTTGTTAGTTGGATCAACTGACCAAAATAGAATTTGTACTAAGTTCCATCGTTCTATCTTCAAAAACACAAAAGTTGGGTCATTTCCGATCGTTCAGTTATATGGCAGCTATAGGATATAGTCGGCCGATTCTTATGAAGTTTGTAAGATGGATCAACTGACAAAAAATAGAATTTATACTAAGTTCCAACGTTCTATCTACAATAACACAAAAGTTGGGTCTTTTCCGATCGTTCAGTTATATGGCAGCTATAGGATATAGTCGGCCGATTCTTATGAAGTTTGTTAGTTGGATCAACTGACCAAAAATAGAATCTGTACTATGTTTCAGTTTTCTATCATTAAAAACACGAAAGTTGGGTCATTTCAATCGTTCAGTTACTTGGCAGCTGTAGGATATAGTCGGGCTGATTCTTATGAAGTTTGTAAGATGGATCAACTGACAAAAATAGAATTTATACTAAGTTCCAACGTTCTATCTTCAAAAACACAAAGTTGGGTCATTTCCGATCGTTCAGTTATATGGCAGCTGTATGATATATAGTCGGCCGATTCTTATGAAGTTTGTAAGATGGATCAACTGACAAAAAACAGAATTTATACTAAGTTCCAACGTTCTATCTTTAAAAACACAAAAGTTGGATCATTTCCGATCGTTCAGTTATATGGTAGCTATAGGATAAAGTTGGCCGATACTTTTACGAAATTAGGTATGTCGGATTATCTGACCAAAAAGAGAATCTCTACTTAGTTTCAGTTTTCTATCTTCACACACACGAAAGTTGGGTCATTTCCGATCGTTCAGTTATGTGGCAGCTGTAGGGATATAGTCGGCCGATCCTTATGAAGTTTGTTAGTTGGATCATCTAACTGACCAAAAAATAGATTTTGTACTAAGTTCCAGCTTTCTATCTGCAAAAGCACAAAAGTTGAGTTGATCCAACTAATAAACTTCATAAGAATCGGCCGACTATATCCTACAGATGCCAAGTAACTGAACGATCGGAAATGACCCAACTTTCGTGTTTTTAATGATAGAAAACTGAAACTTAGTACAGATTCTATTTTTGGTCAGTTTATCCAACTAACAAACTTCATAAGGATTGGCCGACTATATCCTACAGCTGCCACATAACTGAACGATCGGAAATGACCCAACTTTCGTGTGTGTGAAGATAGAAAACTGAAACTAAGTAGAGATTTTCTTTTTGGTCAGATAACACAGTGCGACAGTGGTTTGGAACTTTTGAAGAGACCTAGTAGGAATTGTTCATTAGGTCGAGTATAGTATAAAACCATGTTTGAAATTTTTCCTACACCCTCAAATCTTGATTTATTGCGAAAAAACGGTTTTTCGAAAGTGTTTTGCTCTTAAAAATTCCTGAACGCGCAATTTTAGGCCGATTTTCAATTTTTTTATGTTTTTCAATAGTTAAATGTTGTAGCTTTTGAAAAAAATACATCTTCAATTTATTTAAACAGAAAGGACACAAATTTTACAAAAGAAACTGACTTTTTTGAATTTTTGTCACGTTTGTCGAACTTTGACGCCATTTTTTCGGTACAACTTCCAAGAAATCATTCTTAGCACATATTAATATTGTCTCATTAATCCTGAATAAAACAAGACCAATTTCATTTCGAAATTATGAAAATTGTTGAAGTAATAACGCTTTTCCCAAAACAAGTCAATTCAAATTCGAGCGCACCGTAACAGTATGTAAGTACCAGTATGTAAGTTAACAGAAAGATAGAAACTCAATGTAAGTTAACAGAAAGATAGAAACTCAATGGAAGATTATTCTTGTAAGTCTTATTTTTAATGATTTCATAGCTTTTACCAATGTTTAAAAATGCTAAAAATGTTTGCATGATCTTTTGCGTTTATAAGAAGAGTCATCAGTTTCACGTTTAAGTGACCAGCGAACCGTTTTTTTCACAAACAGTTTTTTAGTAGTTTCTGAAATTTGTGTCTCATTACAAGGCATAATGTGTGATAAGCGCAATAACTTTTGTTACGCTTGCGGTTTATTTGTTGATAAGCTACATCGGTTTAAGTTAAAAACAAATAAAGCTATAGTTAAAGCGTTCAACCTTATTTTCAAATACGTGGAAAGTGCTTGGTATGAACCCGAATATATATGTTCGACGTGCTGTACACCATTGAAAAAATGGATATACGGTAAATGGGATGACCAGCGCATTCCAATCGTGCGTCCTATGACTTGGCATTATCAAACATATCACAAGCTGGAGGATTGCTACTTCTGCCAAACAAATATTAATGGTCACCGCTA
This sequence comes from Drosophila malerkotliana malerkotliana, assembly GCA_018153235.1. Classification (NCBI taxonomy): domain Eukaryota; kingdom Metazoa; phylum Arthropoda; class Insecta; order Diptera; family Drosophilidae; genus Drosophila; species Drosophila malerkotliana. The sequence continues at coordinate 10,538 of JAECXV010000051.1, forward strand.
TAAGTCTCGTCACCTTATAAAATATGCCAATTTATTGACTGTATCAAAACCAATTCAAAGAAAAAAACAAGATCAGCCGAAAGATGACGAAAATCCAGCAAAATTTCCGGAACCAAGACATGAAATTTCCAATGAGGTAAATGAGGAACAGTACATTCCAACCCAAGCCACAGAATGTCATTTCGTTTCGAATCGGGATTTTTGTGATCTTGTGCGGGATATGAATCTTTCGTTAAGACAAACTGAGATTCTGGGCTCCAGATTGAAGCAATGGAATATAGTAGACAATGACTTCAAAGTAACGTTTTCGCGACGTAGAGACCTATCCTCGTTGGAACGAATTTTCAAAGCTGATTACACTGATAACAAACTTATATATTGCGTTGACGTTGACGAATTGTTTGTTGCACTCGATCACGAGCATTTTCCAGAAGATTGGCGATTATTTCTTGACGGTTCCTGCAAAAGTAAGTATTTTATGTGTTATGAGTAAGATTAATTTTAATTTACTAAAATAGGTCTTAAAGCAGTACTGCTGCACAACAAAAATGAATTGCCATCAGTTCCAGTAGCGTACGCTACTGATATGAAAGAAACATATTCAACGATGGAAAAAATTCTACGATTGATAAATTACAATAAATTTCATTGGCAGATTGTCTCGGACCTCAAAGTCCTAACAATTCTACTTGGAATGCAAGGAGGCTACACTAAGTACCCTTGTTACTTTTGTGAATGGGACAGTCGTGCCAAAGATCAGTACAAGTGTAACAACTGGCCACTGAGAATATTTCAAATAGGCAAAAAGAATGTTCTTAACATTCCATTAGTGAAGACTGATGATATAATTTTGCCGCCGTTGCACTTAAAATTGGGGTATATGAAGCAGTTCGTTAAAAGACTCGATAAAAACAGCGAAGCTTTTTTACACCTGAAACTTGTTTTCCCAAAATTGAGCGACGCCAAGATTAAAGAGGGTATTTATAAAAAAATCCATACACCAATGGATTCAAATTTATTTTTACATTTCTATCATGAATTACAGGAGTTTTCATTGGACCGCAGATTCGTAAGCTTATGACTGATGAGAACTTCGTAAAAAAATTGTACCCAGTAGAGAAAAGAGCTTGGTTAAGTTTCATTTCTTTGTGCCACAACTTTCTTGGAAACGAAAGAAGTTCAAATTACATAGAGGTGGTCCATGAATTTTTGAAAGCTTATGAAGAAATGGGATGCAATATGTCAATTAAAATTCATTTTTTGCATTCTCATTTGGAATTTTCCCGGACAATCTTGGTAAATTGAGTGACGAACAAGGTGAACGATTTCACCAAGAAATATCAACGATTGAAAAACGGTTCGCAGGAAAAAACCATGTTAGTATGATAGCTAACTACTGCTGGTCACTTAAACGTGAAACTGATGACTCTTCTTATAAACGCAAAAGATCATGCAAACATTTTTAGCATTTTTAAACATTGGTAAAAGCTATGAAATCATTAAAAATAAGACTTACAAGAATAATCTTCCATTGAGTTTCTATCTTTCTGTTAACTTACATTGAGTTTCTATCTTTCTGTTAACTTACATACTGGTACTTACATACTGTTACGGTGCGCTCGAAATTGAATTGACTTGTTTTGGGAAAAGCGTTATTACTTCAACAATTTTCATAATTTCGAAATGAAATTGGTCTTGTTTTATTCAGGATTAATGAGACAATATTAATATGTGCTAAGAATGATACCATTTCTTGGAAGTTGTACCGAAAAAATGGCGTCAAAGTTCGACAAACGTGACAAAAATTAAAAAAGTCAGTTTCTTTTGTAAAATTTGTGTCCTTTCTGTTTAAATAAATTGAAGATGTATTTTTTTTTTCAAAAGCTACAACATTTAACTATTGAAAAACATAAAAAAATTGAAAATCGGCCTAAAATTGCGCGTTCAGGAATTTTTAAGAGCAAAACACTTTCGAAAAACCGTTTTTTCGCAATAAAATTTCAAACATGGTTTTATACTATACTCGACCTAATGAACAATTCCTACTAGGTCTCTTCAAAAGTTCCTCCAACTTTTCTTTTTTGTCGCACTGTGTAATCCGACATACCTAATTTCGTAAGTATCGGCCAACTTTATCCTATAGCTGCCATATAACTGAACGATCGGAAATGACCCAAATTTTGTGTTTTTGAAGATAGAAAGCTGGAACTTAGTACAAATTCTATTTTTGGTCAGTTGATCCAACTAACAAACTTCATAAGAATCGGCCGACTATATCCTACAGCTGCCATATAACTGAACGATCGGAAATGACCCAACTTTTGTGTTTTTGAAGATAGAATGTTGGAACTTAGTATAAATTCTATTTTTTGGTCAGTTGATCCAACTAACAAACTTCATAAGAACTTCCGACTATATCCTATATCTGCCATATAACTGAACGATCGGAAATGACCCAACTTTTGTGTTTTTGAAGATAGAACGTTGGAACTTAGTATAAATTCTATTTTTTGTCAGTTGATCCATCTTACAAACTTCATAAGAATCGGCCGACTATATCCTAAAGCTGCCATATAACTGAACGATCGGAAATGACCCAACTTTTGTGTTTTTGAAGATAGAACGTTGGAACTTAGTATATATTCTATTTTTTGTCAGTTGATCCATCTTACAAACTTCATAAGAATCGGCCGACTATATCCTAAAGCTGCCATATAACTGAACGATCGGAAGAGACCCAACTTTCGTGTTTTTAAAGATAGAACGCTGGAACTTAGTACAAATTCTATTTTTGGTCAGTTGATCCAACTAACAAACTTCATAAGAATCGGCCGACTATATCCTATAGCTGCCATATAACTGAACGATCGGCAATGACCCAACTTTTGTGTTTTTGAAGATAGAACGCTGGAACTTAGTACAAATTCTATTTTGGGTCAGTTGATCCAACTAACAAATTTTATAAGGATCGGCCGACTATATCCTATAGATGCCACGTAACTGAACGATCGGAAATGACCCAACTTTCGTGTTTTTGATGATAGAAAACTGAAACTAAGTAGAGATTGTCTTTTTGGTCAGTTGATCCAACTAACAAACTTCATAAGAATCGGCCGACTATATCCTATAGCTGTCATATAACTGAACGATCGGAAATGACCCAACTTTTGTGTTTTTTGAAGATAGAAAGCTGGAACTTAGTACAAATTCTATTTTTGGCCAGTTGATCCAACTAACAAACTTCATAAGGATCGGCCGACTATATCCTACAGCTGCCATATAACTGAACGATCGGAAATGACCCAACTTTTGTGTTTTTGAAGATAGAAAGCTGGAACTTAGTACAGATTCTATTTTTGGTCAGTTGATCCAACTAACAAATTTTATAAGGATCGGCCGACTATATCCTATAGATGCCATGTAACTGAACGATCGGAAATGACCCAACTTTCGTGTTTTTGATGATAGAAAACTGAAACTAAGTAGAGATTGTCTTTTTGGTCAGTTGATCCAACTAACAAACTTCATGAGAATCGGCCGACTATATCCTACAGCTGCCATATAACTGAACGATCGGGAATGACCCAACTTTCGTGTTTTTGAAGATAGAAAGCTGGAACTTAGTACAAATTCTATTTTCGTCAGTTGATCCAACTAACAAACTTCACAAGAATCGGCCGACTATATCCTTCAGATGCCATATAACTGAACAATCGGAAATGACCCAACTTTTGTGTTTTTGAAGATAGAACGTTGGAACTTAGTATAAATTCTATTTTTGGTCAGTTGATCCAACTAACAAACTTCATAAGAAACTTCATAAGAACTTCCGACTATATCCTATAGCTGCCATATAACTGAACGATCGGAAATGACCCAACTTTTGTGTTTTTGAAGATAGAACGTTGGAACTTAGTATAAATTCTATTTTTTGTCAGTTGATCCATCTTACAAACTTCAGAAGAACTTCCGACTATATCCTATAGCTGCCATATAACTGAACGATCGGAAATGACCCAACTTTTGTGTTTTTGAAGATAGAATGCTGGAACTTAGTACAAATTCTATTTTTGGTCAGTTGATCCAACTAACAAACTTCATAAGAATCGGCCGACTATATCCTATAGCTGCCATATAACTGAACGATCGGAAATGACCCAACTTTTGTGTTTTTGAAGATAGAAAGCTGGAACTTAGTACAGATTCTATTTTTGGTCAGTTGATCCAACTAACAAATTTTATAAGGATCGGCCGACTATATCCTATAGATGCCATGTAACTGAACGATCGGAAATGACCCAACTTTCGTGTTTTTGATGATAGAAAACTGAAACTAAGTAGAGATTGTCTTTTTGGTCAGTTGATCCAACTAACAAACTTCATAAGAATCGGCCGACTGTATCCTACAGCTGCCATATAACTAAACGATCGGGAATGACCCAACTTTCGTGTTTTTGAAGATAGAAAGCTGGAACTTAGTACAAATTCTATTTTTGGTCAGTTGATCCAACTAACAAACTTCATAAGAATCGGCCGACTATATCCTATAGCTGCCATATAACTGAACGATCGGAAATGACCCAACTTTTGTGTTTTTGAAGATAGAAAGCTGGAACTTTGTACAAATTCTATTTTTGGTCAGTTGATCCAACTAACAAACTTCATAAGAAACTTCATAAGAACTTCCGACTATATCCTATAGCTGCCATATAACTGAACGATCGGAAATGACCCAACTTTTGTGTTTTTGAAGATAGAACGTTGGAACTTAGTATAAATTCTATTTTTTGTCAGTTGATCCATCTTACAAACTTCATAAGAATCGGCCGACTATATCCTACAGCTTCCATATAACTGAACGATCGGAAATGACCCAACTTTTGTGTTTTTGAAGATAGAAAGCTGGAACTTAGTACAAATTCTATTTTTGCTCAGTTGATCCAACTAACAAACTTCATAAGAATCGGCCGACTATATCCTATAGCTGCCATATAACTGAACGATCGGAAATGACCCAACTTTTGTGTTTTTGAAGATAGAACGTTGGAACTTAGTATAAATTCTATTTTTTGTCAGTTGATCCATCTTACAAACTTCATAAGAATCGGCTGACTATATCCTACAGCTGCCATATAACTGAACGATCGGAAATGACCCAACTTTTGTGTTTTTGAAGATAGAAAGCTGGAACTTAGTACAAATTCTATTTTTGGTCAGTTGATCCAACTAACAAACTTCATAAGAATCGGCCGACTATATCCTACAGCTGCCATATAACTGAACGATCGGAAATGAAACAACTTTTTTGTTTTTGAAGATAGAACGTTGGAACTTAGTATAAATTCTATTTTTGGTCAGTTGATCCAACTAACAAACTTCATAAGAAACTTCATAAGAACTTCCGACTATATCCTATAGCTGCCATATAACTGAACGATCGGAAATGACCCAACTTTTGTGTTTTTGAAGATAGAACGTTGGAACTTAGTATAAATTCTATTATTTGTCAGTTGATCCATCTTACAAACTTCATAAGAATCGGCCGACTATATCCTATAGCTGCCATATAACTGAACGATCGGAAATGACCCAACTTTTGTGTTTTTGAAGATAGAAAGCTGGAACTTTGTACAAATTCTATTTTTGGTCAGTTGATCCAACTAACAAACTTCATAAGAAACTTCATAAGAACTTCCGACTATATCCTATAGCTGCCATATAACTGAATATAGCCATATAGCTGAACGATCGGAAATGACCCAACTTTTGTGTTTTTGAAGATAGAACGTTGGAACTTAGTATAAATTCTATTTTTTGTCAGTTGATCCATCTTACAAACTTCATAAGAATCGGCCGACTATATCCTACAGCTGCCATATAACTGAACGATCGGAAATGACCCAACTTTTGTGTTTTTGAAGATAGAAAGCTGGAACTTAGTACAAATTCTATTTTTGCTCAGTTGATCCAACTAACAAACTTCATAAGAATCGGCCGACTATATCCTATAGCTGCCATATAACTGAACGATCGGAAATGACCCAACTTTTGTGTTTTTGAAGATAGAACGTTGGAACTTAGTATAAATTCTATTTTTTGTCAGTTGATCCATCTTACAAACTTCATAAGAATCGGCCGACTATATCGTAAAGCTTCCATATAACTGAACGATCGGAAATGACCCAACTTTTGTGTTGTTGAAGATAGAATGCTGGAACTTAGTACAAATTCTATTTTTGGTCAGTTGATCCAACTAACAAACTTCATAAGAATCGGCCGACTATATCCTACAGCTGCCATATAACTGAACGATCGGAAATGACCCAACTTTTTTTGTTTTTGAAGATAGAACGTTGGAACTAAGTATAAATTCTATTTTTGGTCAGTTGATCCAACTAACAAACTTCATAAGAAACTTCATAAGAACTTCCGACTATATCCTATAGCTGCCATATAACTGAACGATCGGAAATGACCCAACTTTTGTGTTTTTGAAGATAGAACGTTGGAACTTAGTATAAATTCTATTTTTTGTCAGTTGATCCATCTTACAAACTTCATAAGAATCGGCCGACTATATCCTACAGCTGCCATATAACTGAACGATCGGAAATGACCCAACTTTTGTGTTTTTGAAGATAGAAAGCTGGAACTTGGTACAAATTCTATTTTTGGTCAGTTGATCCAACTAACAAACTTCATAAGAAACTTCATAAGAACTTCCGACTATATCCTATAGCTGCCATATAACTGAATATAGCCATATAGCTGAACGATCGGAAATGACCCAACTTTTGTGTTTTTGAAGATAGAACGTTGGAACTTAGTATAAATTTTATTTTTTGTCAGTTGATCCATCTTACAAACTTCATAAGAATCGGCCGACTATATCCTACAGCTGCCATATAACTGAACGATCGGAAATGACCCAACTTTTGTGTTTTTGAAGATAAAAAGCTGGAACTTAGTACAAATTCTATTTTTGCTCAGTTGATCCAACTAACAAACTTCATAAGGATCGGCCGACTATATCCTACAGCTGCCATATAACTGAACGATCGGAAACGACACAACTTTTGTGTTTTTGCAGATAGAAAGCTGGAACATAGTATAAATTCTATTTTTGGTCAGTTGATCCAACTACCAAACTTCATAAGAATCGGCCGACTATATCCTACAGCTGCCATATAACTGAACGATCGGAAATGACCCAACTTTTGTGTTTTTGAAGATAGAACGTTGGAACTTAGTATAAATTCTATTTTTGGTCAGTTGATCCAACTAACAAACTTCATAAGAAAGTTCATAAGAACTTCCGACTATATCCTATAGCTGCCATATAACTGAACGATCGGAAATGACCCAACTTTTGTGTTTTTTGAAGATAGAACGTTGGAACTTAGTATAAATTCTATTTTTGTCAGTTGATCCATCTTACAAACTTCATAAGAATCGGCCGACTATATCCTAAAGCTTCCATATGAACGATCGGAAATGACCCAACTTTTGTGTTTTTGAAGGTAGAAAGCTGGAACTTAGTACAAATTCTATTTTTGCTCAGTTGATCCAACTAACAAACTTCATAAGAATCGGCCGACTATATCCTATAGCTGCCATATAATTGAACGATCGGAAATGACCCAACTTTTGTGTTTTTTGAAGATAGAACGTTGGAACTTAGTATAAATTCTATTTTTTGTCAGTTGATCCATCTTACAAACTTCATAAGAATCGGCCGACTATATCCTACAGCTGCCATATAACTGAACGATCGGAAATGACCCAACTTTTGTGTTTTTGAAGATAGAACGTTGGAACTTAGTATAAATTCTAATTTTGGTCAGTTGATCCAACTAACAAACTTCATAAGAAAGTTCATAAGAACTTCCGACTATATCCTATAGCTGCCATATAACTGAACGATCGGAAATGACCCAACTTTTGTGTTTTTTGAAGATAGAACGTTGGAATTTAATAAAAATTTGTATTTTTGTCAGTTGATCCATCTTACAAACTTCATAAGAATCGGCCGACTATATCCTAAAGCTGCCATATAACTGAACGATCGGAAATGACCCAACTTTTGTGTTTTTGAAGATAGAATGCTGGAACTTAGTACAAATTCTATTTTTGGTCAGTTGATCCAACTAACAAACTTCATAAGAATCGGCCGACTATATCCTACAGCTGCCATATAACTGAACGATCGGAAATGACCCAACTTTTTTGTTTTTGAAGATAGAACGTTGGAACTTAGTATAAATTCTATTTTTGGTCAGTTGATCCAACTAACAAACTTCATAAGAAACTTCATAAGAACTTCCGACTATATCCTATAGCTGCCATATAACTGAACGATCGGAAATGACCCAACTTTTTGTGTTTTTTGAAGATAGAACGTTGGAACTTAGTATAAATTCTATTTTTTGTCAGTTGATCCATCTTACAAACTTCATAAGAATCAGCCGACTATATCCTACAGCTGCCATATAACTGAACGATCGGAAATGACCCAACTTTTGTGTTTTTGAAGATAGAAAGCTGGAACTTGGTACAAATTCTATTTTTGGTCAGTTGATCCAACTAACAAACTTCATAAGAAACTTCATAAGAACTTCCGACTATATCCTATAGCTGCCATATAACTGAATATAGCCATATAGCTGAACGATCGGAAATGACCCAACTTTTGTGTTTTTGAAGATAGAACGTTGGAACTTAGTATAAATTCTATTTTTGTCAGTTGATCCATCTTACAAACTTCATAGGAATCGGCCGACTATATCCTACAGCTGCCATATAACTGAACGATCGGAAATGACCCAACTTTTGTGTTTTTGAAGATAGAAAGCTGGAACTTAGTACAAATTCTATTTTTGCTCAGTTGATCCAACTAACAAACTTCATAAGAATCGGCCGACTATATCCTATAGCTGCCATATAACTGAACGATCGGAAATGACCCAACTTTTGTGTTTTTGAAGATAGAACGTTGGAACTTAGTATAAATTCTATTTTTTGTCAGTTGATCCATCTTACAAACTTCATAAGAATCGGCCGACTATATCCTAAAGCTTCCATATGAACGATCGGAAATGACCCAACTCTTGTGTTTTTGAAGATAGAATGCTGGAACTTAGTACAAATTCTATTTTTGGTCAGTTGATCCAACTAACAAACTTCAGAAGAGTCGGCCGACTATATCCTACAGCTGCCATATAACTGAACGATCGGAAATGACCCAACTTTTTTGTTTTTGAAGATAGAACGTTGGAACTTAGTATAAATTCTATTTTTGGTCAGTTGATCCAACTAACAAACTTCATAAGAAACTTCATAAGAACTTCCGACTATATCCTATAGCTGCCATATAACTGAACGATCGGAAATGACCCAACTTTTGTGTTTTTGAAGATAGAACGTTGGAACTTAGTATAAATTCTATTTTTTGTCAGTTGATCCATCTTACAAACTTCATAAGAATCAGCCGACTATATCCTACAGCTGCCATATAACTGAACGATCGGAAATGACCCAACTTTTGTGTTTTTGAAGATAGAAAGCTGGAACTTGGTACAAATTCTATTTTTGGTCAGTTGATCCAACTAACAAACTTCATAAGAAACTTCATAAGAACTTCCGACTATATCCTATAGCTGCCATATAACTGAATATAGCCATATAGCTGAACGATCGGAAATGACCCAACTTTTGTGTTTTTGAAGATAGAACGTTGGAACTTAGTATAAATTCTATTTTTTGTCAGTTGATCCATCTTACAAACTTCATAAGAATCGGCCGACTATATCCTACAGCTGCCATATAACTGAACGATCGGAAATGACCCAACTTTTGTGTTTTTGAAGATAGAAAGCTGGAACTTAGTACAAATTCTATTTTTGCTCAGTTGATCCAACTAACAAACTTCATAAGAATCGGCCGACTATATCCTATAGCTGCCATATAACTGAACGATCGGAAATGACCCAACTTTTGTGTTTTTGAAGATAGAACGTTGGAACTTAGTATAAATTCTATTTTTTGTCAGTTGATCCATCTTACAAACTTCATAAGAATCGGCCGACTATATCCTAAAGCTTCCATATGAACGATCGGAAATGACCCAACTTTTGTGTTTTTGAAGATAGAATGCTGGAACTTAGTACAAATTCTATTTTTGGTCAGTTGATCCAACTAACAAACTTCATAAGAATCGGCCGACTATATCCTACAGCTGCCATATAACTGAACGATCGGAAATGACCCAACTTTTTTGTTTTTGAAGATAGAACGTTGGAACTAAGTATAAATTTTATTTTTGGTCAGTTGATCCAACTAACAAACTTCATAAGAAACTTCATAAGAACTTCCGACTATATCCTATAGCTGCCATATAACTGAACGATCGGAAATGACCCAACTTTTTGTGTTTTTGAAGATAGAACGTTGGAACTTAGTATAAATTCTATTTTTTGTCAGTTGATCCATCTTACAAACTTCATAAGAATCGGCCGACTATATCCTACAGCTGCCATATAACTGAACGATCGGAAATGACCCAACTTTTGTGTTTTTGAAGAAAGAAAGCTGGAACTTGGTACAAATTCTATTTGTGGTCAGTTGATCCAACTAACAAACTTCATAAGAAACTTCATAAGAACTTCCGACTATATCCTATAGCTGCCATATAACTGAATATAGCCATATAGCTGAACGATCGGAAATGACCCAACTTTTGTGTTTTTGAAGATAGAACGTTGGAACTTAGTATAAATTCTATTTTTTGTCAGTTGATCCATCTTACAAACTTCATAAGAATCGGCCGACTATATCCTACAGCTGCCATATAACTGAACGATCGGAAATGACCCAACTTTTATGTTTTTGAAGATAGAAAGCTGGAACTTAGTATAAATTCTATTTTTGGTCAGTTGATCCAACTAACAAACTTCATAAGAATCGGCCGACTATATCCTACAGCTGCCATATAACTGAACGATCGGAAATGTCCCAACTTTTGTGTTTTTGAAGATAGAACGTTGGAACTTAGTATAAATTCTATTTTTGGTCAGTTGATCCAACTAACAAACTTCATAAGAAACTTCATAAGAACTTCCGACTATATCCTATAGCTGCCATATAACTGAACGATCGGAAATGACCCAACTTTTGTGTTTTTTGAAGATAGAACGTTGGAACTTAGTATAAATTCTATTTTTTGTCAGTTGATAAATCTTAAAAACTTCATAAGAATCGGCCGACTATATCCTACAGCTGCCATATAACTGAACGATCGGAAATGACCCAACTTTTTTGTTTTTAAAGATAGAACGTTGGAACTTAGTATAAATTCTATTTTTTGTCAGTTAATCCAACTAACAAACTTCATAAGAAACTTCATAAGAACTTCCGACTATATCCTATAGCTGCCATATAACTGAACGATCGGAAATGACCCAACTTTTTGTGTTTTTGAAGATAGAACGTTGGAACTTAGTATAAATTCTATTTTTTGTCAGTTGATCCATCTTACAAACTTCATAAGAATCGGCCGACTATATCCTACAGCTGCCATATAACTGAACGATCGGAAATGACCCAACTTTTTTGTTTTTGAAGATAGAACGTTGGAACTAAGTATAAATTTTATTTTTGGTCAGTTGATCCAACTAACAAACTTCATAAGAAACTTCATAAGAACTTCCGACTATATCCTATAGCTGCCATATAACTGAACGATCGGAAATGACCCAACTTTTGTGTTTTTGAAGATAGAACGTTGGAACTTAGTATAAATTCTATTTTTTGTCAGTTGATCCATCTTACAAACTTCATAAGAATCGGCCGACTATATCCTACAGCTGCCATATAACTGAACGATCGGAAATGACCCAACTTTTGTGTTTTTGAAGAAAGAAAGCTGGAACTTGGTACAAATTCTATTTGTGGTCAGTTGATCCAACTAACAAACTTCATAAGAAACTTCATAAGAACTTCCGACTATATCCTATAGCTGCCATATAACTGAATATAGCCATATAGCTGAACGATCGGAAATGACCCAACTTTTGTGTTTTTGAAGATAGAACGTTGGAACTTAGTATAAATTCTATTTTTTGTCAGTTGATCCATCTTACAAACTTCATAAGAATCGGCCGACTATATCCTACAGCTGCCATATAACTGAACGATCGGAAATGACCCAACTTTTATGTTTTTGAAGATAGAAAGCTGGAACTTAGTATAAATTCTATTTTTGGTCAGTTGATCCAACTAACAAACTTCATAAGAATCGGCCGACTATATCCTACAGCTGCCATATAACTGAACGATCGGAAATGTCCCAACTTTTGTGTTTTTGAAGATAGAACGTTGGAACTTAGTATAAATTCTATTTTTGGTCAGTTGATCCAACTAACAAACTTCATAAGAAACTTCATAAGAACTTCCGACTATATCCTATAGCTGCCATATAACTGAACGATCGGAAATGACCCAACTTTTGTGTTTTTGAAGATAGAACGTTGGAACTTAGTATAAATTCTATTTTTTGTCAGTTGATAAATCTTAAAAACTTCATAAGAATCGGCCGACTATATCCTACAGCTGCCATATAACTGAACGATCGGAAATGACCCAACTTTTTTGTTTTTGAAGATAGAACGTTGGAACTTAGTATAAATTCTATTTTTTGTCAGTTAATCCAACTAACAAACTTCATAAGAAACTTCATAAGAACTTCCGACTATATCCTATAGCTGCCATATAACTGAACGATCGGAAATGACCCAACTTTTGTGTTTTTGAAGATAGAACGTTGGAACTTAGTATAAATTCTATTTTTTGTCAGTTGATCCATCTTACAAACTTCATAAGAATCGGCCGACTATATCCTACAGCTGCCATATAACTGAACGATCGGAAATGACCCAACTTTTGTGTTTTTGAAGGTAGAAAGCTGGAACTTAGTACAAATTCTATTTTTGCACAGTTGATCCAACTAACAAACTTCATAAGAATCGGCCGACTATATCCTATAGCTGCCATATAAATGAACGATCGGAAATGACCCAACTTTTGTGTTTTTGAAGATAGAACGTTGGAACTTAGTATAAATTCTATTTTTGGTCAGTTGATCCATCTTACAAACTTCATAAGAATCGGCCGACTATATCCTACAGCTGCCATATAACTGAACGATCGGAAATGACCCAACTTTTGTGTTTTTGAAGAAAGAAAGCTGGAACTTGGTACAAATTCTATTTGTGGTCAGTTGATCCAACTAACAAACTTCATAAGAAACTTCATAAGAACTTCCGACTATATCCTATAGCTGCCATATAACTGAATATAGCCATATAGCTGAACGATCGGAAATGACCCAACTTTTGTGTTTTTGAAGATAGAACGTTGGAACTTAGTATAAATTCTATTTTTTGTCAGTTGATCCATCTTACAAACTTCATAAGAATCGGCCGACTATATCCTACAGCTGCCATATAACTGAACGATCGGAAATGACCCAACTTTTATGTTTTTGAAGATAGAAAGCTGGAACTTAGTATAAATTCTATTTTTGGTCAGTTGATCCAACTAACAAACTTCATAAGAATCGGCCGACTATATCCTACAGCTGCCATATAACTGAACGATCGGAAATGTCCCAACTTTTGTGTTTTTGAAGATAGAACGTTGGAACTTAGTATAAATTCTATTTTTGGTCAGTTGATCCAACTAACAAACTTCATAAGAAACTTCATAAGAACTTCCGACTATATCCTATAGCTGCCATATAACTGAATATAGCCATATAGCTGAACGATCGGAAATGACCCAACTTTTGTGTTTTTGAAGATAGAACGTTGGAACTTAGTATAAATTCTATTTTTTGTCAGTTGATCCATCTTACAAACTTCATAAGAATCGGCCGACTATATCCTACAGCTGCCATATAACTGAACGATCGGAAATGACCCAACTTTTGTGTTTTTGAAGAAAGAAAGCTGGAACTTGGTACAAATTCTATTTGTGGTCAGTTGATCCAACTAACAAACTTCATAAGAAACTTCATAAGAACTTCCGACTATATCCTATAGCTGCCATATAACTGAATATAGCCATATAGCTGAACGATCGGAAATGACCCAACTTTTGTGTTTTTGAAGATAGAACGTTGGAACTTAGTATAAATTCTATTTTTTGTCAGTTGATCCATCTTACAAACTTCATAAGAATCGGCCGACTATATCCTACAGCTGCCATATAACTGAACGATCGGAAATGACCCAACTTTTATGTTTTTGAAGATAGAAAGCTGGAACTTAGTATAAATTTTATTTTTGGTCAGTTGATCCAACTAACAAACTTCATAAGAACTTCCGACTATATCCTATAGCTGCCATATAACTGAACGATCGGAAATGACCCAACTTTTGTGTTTTTGAAGATAGAACGTTGGAACTTAGTATAAATTCTATTTTTTGTCAGTTGATCCATCTTACAAACTTCATAAGAATCGGCCGACTATATTCTACAGCTGCCATATAACTGAACGATCGGAAATGACCCAACTTTTGTGTTTTTGAAGGTAGAAAGCTGGAACTTAGTACAAATTCTATTTTTGCACAGTTGATCCAACTAACAAACTTCATAAGAATCGGCCGACTATATCCTATAGCTGCCATATAACTGAACGATCGGAAATGACCCAACTTTTGTGTTTTTGAAGATAGAATGCTGGAACTTAGTACAAATTCTATTTTTGGTCAGTTGATCCAACTAACAAACTTCATAAGAATCGGCCGACTATATCCTACAGCTGCCATATAACTGAACGATCGGAAATGACCCAACTTTTTTGTTTTTGAAGATAGAACGTTGGAACTAAGTATAAATTTTATTTTTGGTCAGTTGATCCAACTAACAAACTTCATAAGAAACTTCATAAGAACTTCCGACTATATCCTATAGCTGCCATATAACTGAACGATCGGAAATGAGCCAACTTTTGTGTTTTTGAAGATAGAACGTTGGAACTTAGTATAAATTCTATTTTTTGTCAGTTGATCCATCTTACAAACTTCATAAGAATCGGCCGACTATATCCTACAGCTGCCATATAACTGAACGATCGGAAATGACCCAACTTTTGTGTTTTTGAAGAAAGAAAGCTGGAACTTGGTACAAATTCTATTTGTGGTCAGTTGATCCAACTAACAAACTTCATAAGAAACTTCATAAGAACTTCCGACTATATCCTATAGCTGCCATATAACTGAATATAGCCATATAGCTGAACGATCGGAAATGACCCAACTTTTGTGTTTTTGAAGATAGAACGTTGGAACTTAGTATAAATTCTATTTTTTGTCAGTTGATCCATCTTACAAACTTCATAAGAATCGGCCGACTATATCCTACAGCTGCCATATAACTGAACGATCGGAAATGACCCAACTTTTATGTTTTTGAAGATAGAAAGCTGGAACTTAGTATAAATTCTATTTTTGGTCAGTTGATCCAACTAACAAACTTCATAAGAATCGGCCGACTATATCCTACAGCTGCCATATAACTGAACGATCGGAAATGTCCCAACTTTTGTGTTTTTGAAGATAGAACGTTGGAACTTAGTATAAATTCTATTTTTGGTCAGTTGATCCAACTAACAAACTTCATAAGAAACTTCATAAGAACTTCCGACTATATCCTATAGCTGCCATATAACTGAACGATCGGAAATGACCCAACTTTTGTGTTTTTGAAGATAGAACGTTGGAACTTAGTATAAATTCTATTTTTTGTCAGTTGATAAATCTTAAAAACTTCATAAGAATCGGCCGACTATATCCTACAGCTGCCATATAACTGAACGATCGGAAATGACCCAACTTTTTTGTTTTTGAAGATAGAACGTTGGAACTTAGTATAAATTCTATTTTTTGTCAGTTAATCCAACTAACAAACTTCATAAGAAACTTCATAAGAACTTCCGACTATATCCTATAGCTGCCATATAACTGAACGATCGGAAATGACCCAACTTTTGTGTTTTTGAAGATAGAACGTTGGAACTTAGTATAAATTCTATTTTTTGTCAGTTGATCCATCTTACAAACTTCATAAGAATCGGCCGACTATATCCTACAGCTGCCATATAACTGAACGATCGGAAATGACCCAACTTTTGTGTTTTTGAAGGTAGAAAGCTGGAACTTAGTACAAATTCTATTTTTGCACAGTTGATCCAACTAACAAACTTCATAAGAATCGGCCGACTATATCCTATAGCTGCCATATAAATGAACGATCGGAAATGACCCAACTTTTGTGTTTTTGAAGATAGAACGTTGGAACTTAGTATAAATTCTATTTTTGGTCAGTTGATCCATCTTACAAACTTCATAAGAATCGGCCGACTATATCCTAAAGCTGCCATATAACTGAACGATCGGAAATGACCCAACTTTTGTGTTTTTGAAGATAGAAAGCTGGAACTTAGTACAAATTCTATTTTTGGTCAGTTGATCCAACTAACAAACTTCATAAGAATCGGCCGACTATATCCTACAGCTGCCATATAACTGAACGATCGGAAATGACCCAACTTTTGTGTTTTTGAAGATAGAACGTTGGAACTAAGTATAAATTTTATTTTTGGTCAGTTGATCCAACTAACAAACTTCATAAGAAACTTCATAAGAACTTCCGACTATATCCTATAGCTGCCATATAACTGAACGATCGGAAATGAGCCAACTTTTGTGTTTTTGAAGATAGAACGTTGGAACTTAGTATAAAGTCTATTTTTTGTCAGTTGATCCATCTTACAAACTTCATAAGAATCGGCCGACTATATCCTAAAGCTGCCATATAACTGAACGATCGGAAATGACCCAACTTTTGTGTTTTTGAAGATAGAATGCTGGAACTTAGTACAAATTCTATTTTTGGTCAGTTGATCCAACTAACAAACTTCATAAGAATCGGCCGACTATATCCTACAGCTGCCATATAACTGAACGATCGGAAATGACCCAACTTTTGTGTTTTTGAAGATAGAACGTTGGAACTTAGTATAAATTCTATTTTTGGTCAGTTGATCCAACTAACAAACTTCATAAGAAAGTTCATAAGAACTTCCGACTATATCCTATAGCTGCCATATAACTGAACGATCGGAAATGACCCAACTTTTGTGTTTTTGAAGATAGAACGTTGGAATTAAATAAAAATTTGTATTTTTTGTCAGTTGATCCATCTTACAAACTTCATAAGAATCGGCCGACTATATCCTACAGCTGCCATATAACTGAACGATCGGAAATGACCCAACTTTTGTGTTTTTGAAGATAGAAAGCTGGAACTTGGTACAAATTCTATTTTTGGTCAGTTGATCCAACTAACAAACTTCATAAGAAACTTCATAAGAACTTCCGACTATATCCTATAGCTGCCATATAACTGAATATAGCCATATAGCTGAACGATCGGAAATGACCCAACTTTTGTGTTTTTGAAGATAGAACGTTGGAACTTAGTATAAATTCTATTTTTGGTCAGTTGATCCAACTAACAAACTTCATAAGAAAGTTCATAAGATCTTCCGACTATATCCTATAGCTGCCATATAACTGAACGATCGGAAATGACCCAACTTTTGTGTTTTTGAAGATAGAACGTTGGAACTTAGTATAAATTCTATTTTTTGTCAGTTGATAAATCTTAAAAACTTCATAAGAATCGGCCGACTATATCCTACAGCTGCCATATAACTGAACGATCGGAAATGACCCAACTTTTTTGTTTTTGAAGATAGAACGTTGGAACTTAGTATAAATTCTATTTTTGTCAGTTGATCCAACTAACAAACTTCATAAGAAACTTCATAAGAACTTCCGACTATATCCTATAGCTGCCATATAACTGAACGATCGGAAATGACCCAACTTTTGTGTTTTTGAAGATAGAACGTTGGAACTTAGTATAAATTCTATTTTTTGTCAGTTGATCCATCTTACAAACTTCATAAGAATCGGCCGACTATATCCTACAGCTGCCATATAACTGAACGATCGGAAATGACCCAACTTTTGTGTTTTTGAAGGTAGAAAGCTGGAACTTAGTACAAATTCTATTTTTGCGCAGTTGATCCAACTAACAAACTTCATAAGAATCGGCCGACTATATCCTATAGCTGCCATATAACTGAACGATCGGAAATGACCCAACTTTTGTGTTTTTGAAGATAGAACGTTGGAACTTAGTATAAATTCTATTTTTTGTCAGTTGATCAATCTTACAAACTTCATAAGAATCGGCCGACTATATCCTAAAGCTGCCATATAACTGAACGATCGGAAATGACCCAACTTTTGTGGTTTTGAAGATAGAACGTTGGAATTTAATAAAAATTTGTATTTTTGTCAGTTGATCCATCTTACAAACTTCATAAGAATCGGCCGACTATATCCTACAGCTGCCATATAACTGAACGATCGGAAATGACCCAACTTTTTTGTTTTTGAAGATAGAACGTTGGAACTTAGTACAAATTCTATTTTTGGTCAGTTGATCCAACTAACAAACTTCATAAGAAACTTCATAAGAACTTCCGACTATATCCTATAGCTGCCATTAACTGAACGATCGGAAATGACCCAACTTTTGTGTTTTTGAAGATAGAACGTTGGAACTTAGTATAAATTCTATTTTTTGTCAGTTGATCCATCTTACAAACTTCATAAGAATCGGCCGACTATATCCTACAGCTGCCATATAACTGAACGATCGGAAATGACCCAACTTTTGTGTTTTTGAAGATAGAAAGCTGGAACTTAGTACAAATTCTATTTTTGCTCAGTTGATCCAACTAACAAACTTCATAAGAATCGGCCGAGTATATCCTATAGCTGCCATATAACTGAACGATCGGAAATGACCCAACTTTTGTGTTTTTGAAGATAGAACGTTGGAACTTAGTATAAATTCTATTTTTTGTCAGTTGATCCATCTTACAAACTTCATAAGAATCGGCCGACTATATCCTACAGCTGCCATATAACTGAACGATCGGAAATGACCCAACTTTTGTGTTTTTGAAGATAGAACGTTGGAACTTAGTATAAATTCTATTTTTGGTCAGTTGATCCAACTAACAAACTTCATAAGAAAGTTCATAAGAACTTCCGACTATATCCTATAGCTGCCATATAACTGAACGATCGGAAATGACCCAACTTTTGTGTTTTTGAAGATAGAACGTTGGAATTAAATAAAAATTTGTATTTTTTGTCAGTTGATCCATCTTACAAACTTCATAAGAATCGGCCGACTATATCCTACAGCTGCCATATAACTGAACGATCGGAAATGACCCAACTTTTTTGTTTTTGAAGATAGAACGTTGGAACTTAGTATAAATTCTATGTTTGGTCAGTTGATCCAACTAACAAACTTCATAAGAAACTTCATAAGAACTTCCGACTATATCCTATAGCTGCCATTAACTGAACGATCGGAAATGACCCAACTTTTGTGTTTTTGAAGATAGAACGTTGGAACTTAGTATAAATTCTATTTTTTGTCAGTTGATCCATCTTACAAACTTCATAAGAATCGGCCGACTATATCCTACAGCTGCCATATAACTGAACGATCGGAAATGACCCAACTTTTGTGTTTTTGAAGATAGAAAGCTGGAACTTAGTACAAATTCTATTTTTGCTCAGTTGATCCAACTAACAAACTTCATAAGAATCGGCCGACTATATCCTATAGCTGCCATATAACTGAACGATCGGAAATGACCCAACTTTTGTGTTTTTGAAGATAGAACGTTGGAACTTAGTATAAATTCTATTTTTTGTCAGTTGATCCATCTTACAAACTTCATAAGAATCGGCCGACTATATCCTACAGCTGCCATATAACTGAACGATCGGAAATGACCCAACTTTTGTGTTTTTGAAGATAGAAAGCTGGAACTTAGTACAAATTCTATTTTTGCTCAGTTGATCCAACTAACAAACTTCATAAGAATCGGCCGACTATATCCTACAGCTGCCATATAACTGAACGATCGGAAATGACCCAACTTTTGTGTTTTTGAAGATAGAAAGCTGGAACTTAGTACAAATTCTATTTTTGCTCAGTTGATCCAACTAACAAACTTCATAAGAATCGGCCGACTATATCCTAAAGCTGCCATATAACTGAACGATCGGAAATGACCCAACTTTTGTGTTTTTGAAGATAGAATGCTGGAACTTAGTACAAATTCTATTTTTGGTCAGTTGATCCAACTAACAAACTTCATAAGAATCGGCCGACTATATCCGACAGATGCCAAGTAACTGAACGATCGGAAATGACCCAACTTTCGTGTTTTTAATGATAGAAAGCTGAAACTAAGTAGAGATTGTCTTTTTGGTCAGTTGATCCAACTAACAAACTTCATAAGAATCGGCCGACTATATCCTATAGCTGCCACATAACTGAACGATCGGAAATGAACCAACTTTCGTGTGTTTGAAGATAGAAAACTGAAACTAAGTAGAGATTCTCTTTTTGGTCAGATAATCCGACATACCTAATTTCGTAAGTATCGGCCAACTTTATCCTATAGCTGCCACATAACTGAACGATCGGAAATGAACCAACTTTCGTGTGTGTGAAGATAGAAAACTGAAACTAAGTAGAGATTCTCTTTTTGGTCAGATAATCCGACATACCTAATTTCGTAAGTATCGGCCAACTTTATCCTATAGCTGCCATATAACTGAACGATCGGAAATGACCCAAATTTTGTGTTTTTGAAGATAGAAAGCTGGAACTTAGTACAAATTCTATTTTTGGTCAGTTGATCCAACTAACAAACTTCATAAGAATCGGCCGACTATATCCTAAAGCTGCCATATAACTGAACGATCGGAAATGACCCAACTTTTGTGTTTTTGAAGATAGAATGCTGGAACTTAGTACAAATTCTATTTTTGGTCAGTTGATCCAACTAACAAACTTCATAAGAATCGGCCGACTATATCCTACAGCTGCCATATAACTGAACGATCGGAAATGACCCAACTTTTGTGTTTTTGAAGATAGAACGTTGGAACTTAGTATAAATTCTATTTTTGGTCAGTTGATCCAACTAACAAACTTCATAAGAAAGTTCATAAGAACTTCCGACTATATCCTATAGCTGCCATATAACTGAACGATCGGAAATGACCCAACTTTTGTGTTTTTGAAGATAGAACGTTGGAATTAAATAAAAATTTGTATTTTTTGTCAGTTGATCCATCTTACAAACTTCATAAGAATCGGCCGACTATATCCTACAGCTGCCATATAACTGAACGATCGGAAATGACCCAACTTTTGTGTTTTTGAAGATAGAAAGCTGGAACTTGGTACAAATTCTATTTTTGGTCAGTTGATCCAACTAACAAACTTCATAAGAAACTTCATAAGAACTTCCGACTATATCCTATAGCTGCCATATAACTGAATATAGCCATATAGCTGAACGATCGGAAATGACCCAACTTTTGTGTTTTTGAAGATAGAACGTTGGAACTTAGTATAAATTCTATTTTTGGTCAGTTGATCCAACTAACAAACTTCATAAGAAAGTTCATAAGATCTTCCGACTATATCCTATAGCTGCCATATAACTGAACGATCGGAAATGACCCAACTTTTGTGTTTTTGAAGATAGAACGTTGGAACTTAGTATAAATTCTATTTTTTGTCAGTTGATAAATCTTAAAAACTTCATAAGAATCGGCCGACTATATCCTACAGCTGCCATATAACTGAACGATCGGAAATGACCCAACTTTTTTGTTTTTGAAGATAGAACGTTGGAACTTAGTATAAATTCTATTTTTTGTCAGTTGATCCAACTAACAAACTTCATAAGAAACTTCATAAGAACTTCCGACTATATCCTATAGCTGCCATATAACTGAACGATCGGAAATGACCCAACTTTTGTGTTTTTGAAGATAGAACGTTGGAACTTAGTATAAATTCTATTTTTTGTCAGTTGATCCATCTTACAAACTTCATAAGAATCGGCCGACTATATCCTACAGCTGCCATATAACTGAACGATCGGAAATGACCCAACTTTTGTGTTTTTGAAGGTAGAAAGCTGGAACTTAGTACAAATTCTATTTTTGCGCAGTTGATCCAACTAACAAACTTCATAAGAATCGGCCGACTATATCCTATAGCTGCCATATAACTGAACGATCGGAAATGACCCAACTTTTGTGTTTTTGAAGATAGAACGTTGGAACTTAGTATAAATTCTATTTTTTGTCAGTTGATCAATCTTACAAACTTCATAAGAATCGGCCGACTATATCCTAAAGCTGCCATATAACTGAACGATCGGAAATGACCCAACTTTTGTGGTTTTGAAGATAGAACGTTGGAATTTAATAAAAATTTGTATTTTTTGTCAGTTGATCCATCTTACAAACTTCATAAGAATCGGCCGACTATATCCTACAGCTGCCATATAACTGAACGATCGGAAATGACCCAACTTTTTGTTTTTGAAGATAGAACGTTGGAACTTAGTACAAATTCTATTTTTGGTCAGTTGATCCAACTAACAAACTTCATAAGAAACTTCATAAGAACTTCCGACTATATCCTATAGCTGCCATTAACTGAACGATCGGAAATGACCCAACTTTTGTGTTTTTGAAGATAGAACGTTGGAACTTAGTATAAATTCTATTTTTTGTCAGTTGATCCATCTTACAAACTTCATAAGAATCGGCCGACTATATCCTACAGCTGCCATATAACTGAACGATCGGAAATGACCCAACTTTTGTGTTTTTGAAGATAGAAAGCTGGAACTTGGTACAAATTCTATTTTTGCTCAGTTGATCCAACTAACAAACTTCATAAGAATCGGCCGAGTATATCCTATAGCTGCCATATAACTGAACGATCGGAAATGACCCAACTTTTGTGTTTTTGAAGATAGAACGTTGGAACTTAGTATAAATTCTATTTTTTGTCAGTTGATCCATCTTACAAACTTCATAAGAATCGGCCGACTATATCCTACAGCTGCCATATAACTGAACGATCGGAAATGACCCAACTTTTGTGTTTTTGAAGATAGAACGTTGGAACTTAGTATAAATTCTATTTTTGGTCAGTTGATCCAACTAACAAACTTCATAAGAAAGTTCATAAGAACTTCCGACTATATCCTATAGCTGCCATATAACTGAACGATCGGAAATGACCCAACTTTTGTGTTTTTGAAGATAGAACGTTGGAATTTAATAAAAATTTGTATTTTTTGTCAGTTGATCCATCTTACAAACTTCATAAGAATCGGCCGACTATATCCTACAGCTGCCATATAACTGAACGATCGGAAATGACCCAACTTTTTGTTTTTGAAGATAGAACGTTGGAACTTAGTATAAATTCTATGTTTGGTCAGTTGATCCAACTAACAAACTTCATAAGAAACTTCATAAGAACTTCCGACTATATCCTATAGCTGCCATTAACTGAACGATCGGAAATGACCCAACTTTTGTGTTTTTGAAGATAGAACGTTGGAACTTAGTATAAATTCTATTTTTTGTCAGTTGATCCATCTTACAAACTTCATAAGAATCGGCCGACTATATCCTAAAGCTGCCATATAACTGAACGATCGGAAATGACCCAACTTTTGTGTTTTTGAAGATAGAATGCTGGAACTTAGTACAAATTCTATTTTTGGTCAGTTGATCCAACTAACAAATTTTATAAGGATCGGCCGACTATATCCTATAGATGCCATGTAACTGAACGATCGGAAATGACCCAACTTTCGTGTTTTTGATGATAGAAAACTGAAACTAAGTAGAGATTGTCTTTTTGGTCAGTTGATCCAACTAACAAACTTCATAAGAATCGGCCGACTATATCCTATAGCTGTCATATAACTGAACGATCGGAAATGACCCAACTTTTGTGTTTTTGAAGATAGAAAGCTGGAACTTAGTACAAATTCTATTTTTGGTCAGTTGATCCAACTAACAAACTTCATAAGAATCGGCCGACTATATCCTACAGATGCCAAGTAACTGAACGATCGGAAATGACCCAACTTTCGTGTTTTTAATGATAGAAAACTGAAACTTAGTACAGATTCTATTTTTGGTCTGTTGATCCAACTAACAAATTTCATTTGCCATATAACTGAACGATCGGAAATGACCCAACTTTCGTGTTTTTGAAGATAGAACGCTGGAACATAGTTCAAATTCTATTTTTGGTCAGTTAATCAAACTAACAAACTTCATAAGAATCGGCCGACTATATCCTACAGCTGCCATATAACTGAACGATCGGAAATGACCCAACTTTCGT
Source organism: Drosophila malerkotliana malerkotliana (assembly GCA_018153235.1). Classification (NCBI taxonomy): domain Eukaryota; kingdom Metazoa; phylum Arthropoda; class Insecta; order Diptera; family Drosophilidae; genus Drosophila; species Drosophila malerkotliana. The sequence goes on from JAECXV010000051.1 coordinate 34,940, forward strand.
GTTTTTAATGATAGAAAACTGAAACTAAGTAGAGATTCTCTTTTTTGGTCAGTTGATCCAACTAACAAACTTCATAAGAATCGGCCGACTATATCCTACAGCAGCCATATAACTGAACGATCGGAAATGAACCAACTTTCGTGTGTGTGAAGATAGAAAACTGAAACTAAGTAGAGATTCTCTTTTTGGTCAGATAATCCGACATACCTAATTTCGTAAGTATCGGCCAACTTTATCCTATAGCTGCCATATAACTGAACGATCGGAAATGACCCAAATTTTGTGTTTTTGAAGATAGAAAGCTGGAACTTAGTACAAATTCTATTTTTGGTCAGTTGATCCAACTAACAAACTTCATAAGAATCGGCCGACTATATCCTACAGCAGCCATATAACTGAACGATCGGAAATGACCCAACTTTTGTGTTTTTGAAGATAGAACGTTGGAACTTAGTATAAATTCTATTTTGGGTCAGTTGATCCAACTAACAAATTTTATAAGGATCGGCCGACTATATCCTATAGATGCCATGTAACTGAACGATCGGAAATGACCCAACTTTCGTGTTTTTGATGATAGAAAACTGAAACTAAGTAGAGATTCTCTTTTTGGTCAGTTGATCCAACTAACAAACTTCATAAGAATCGGCCGACTATATCCTATAGCTGCCATATAACTGAACGATCGGAAATGACCCAACTTTTGTGTTTTTGAAGATAGAACGTTGGAACTTAGTATAAATTCTATTTTGGGTCAGTTGATCCAACTAACAAATTTTATAAGGATCGGCCGACTATATCCTATAGATGCCATGTAACTGAACGATCGGAAATGACCCAACTTTCGTGTTTTTGATGATAGAAAACTGAAACTAAGTAGAGATTGTCTTTTTGGTCAGTTGATCCAACTAACAAACTTCATAAGAATCGGCCGACTATATCCTATAGCTGCCATATAACTGAACGATCGGAAATGACCCAACTTTCGTGTTTTTGAAGATAGAAAGCTGGAACTTAGTACAAATTCTATTTTTGGTCACTTGATCCAACTAACAAACTTCATAAGGATCGGCCGACTATATCCTACAGCTGCCATATAACTGAACGATCGGAAATGACCCAACTTTTGTGTTTTTGAAGATAGAAAACTGAAACTTAGTACAGATTCTATTTTTGGTCTGTTGATCCAACTAACAAATTTCATTTGCCATATAACTGAACGATCGGAAATGACCCAACTTTTGTGTTTTTGAAGATAGAACGCTGGAACATAGTTCAAATTCTATTTTTGGTCAGTTAATCCAACTAACAAACTTCATAAGAATCGGCCGACTATATCCTACAGCTGCCATATAACTGAACGATCGGAAATGACCCAACTTTCGTGTTTTTGATGATAGAAAACTGAAACTAAGTAGAGATTGTCTTTTTGGTCAGTTGATCCAACTAACAAACTTCATAAGAATCGGCCGACTATATCTTATAGCTGTCATATAACTGAACGATCGGAAATGACCCAACTTTTGTGTTTTTGAAGAAAGAAAGCTGGAACTTAGTACAAATTCTATTTTTGGTCAGTTGATCCAACTAACAAACTTCATAAGGATCGGCCGACTATATCCTACAGCTGCCATATAACTGAACGATCGGAAATGACCCAACTTTTGTGTTTTTGAAGATAGAAAACTGAAACTTAGTACAGATTCTATTTTTGGTCTGTTGATCCAACTAACAAATTTCATTTGCCATATAACTGAACGATCGGAAATGACCCAACTTTCGTGTTTTTGAAGATAGAACGCTGGAACTTAGTACAAATTCTATTTTTAGTCAGTTAATCCAACTAACAAACTTCATAAGAATCGGCCGACTATATCCTACAGCAGCCATATAACTGAACGATCGGAAATGACCCAACTTTTGTGTTTTTGAAGATAGAACGTTGGAACTTAGTATAAATTCTATTTTGGGTCAGTTGATCCAACTAACAAATTTTATAAGGATCGGCCGACTATATCCTATAGATGCCATGTAACTGAACGATCGGAAATGACCCAACTTTCGTGTTTTTGATGATAGAAAACTGAAACTAAGTAGAGATTGTCTTTTTGGTCAGTTGATCCAACTAACAAACTTCATAAGAATCGGCCGACTATATCCTATAGCTGTCATATAACTGAACGATCGGAAATGACCCAACTTTTGTGTTTTTGAAGATAGAAAGCTGGAACTTAGTACAAATTCTATTTTGGGTCAGTTGATCCAACTAACAAATTTTATAAGGATCGGCCGACTATATCCTAAAGATGCCATGTAACTGAACGATCGGAAATGACCCAACTTTCGTGTTTTTGAAGATAGAAAACTGAAACTTAGTACAGATTCTATTTTTGGTCTGTTGATCCAACTAACAAATTTCATTTGCCATATAACTGAACGATCGGAAATGACCCAACTTTCGTGTTTTTGAAGATAGAACGCTGGAACATAGTTCAAATTCTATTTTTGGTCAGTTGATCCAACTAACAAACTTCATAAGAATCGGCCGACTATATCCTACAGATGCCAAGTAACTGAACGATCGGAAATGACCCAACTTTCGTGTTTTTGATGATAGAAAACTGAAACTAAGTAGAGATTGTCTTTTTGGTCAGTTGATCCAACTAACAAACTTCATAAGAATCGGCCGACTATATCCTATAGCTGTCATATAACTGAACGATCGGAAATGACCCAACTTTTGTGTTTTTGAAGATAGAAAGCTGGAACTTAGTACAAATTCTATTTTTGGTCAGTTGATCCAACTAACAAACTTCATAAGGATCGGCCGACTATATCCTACAGCTGCCATATAACTGAACGATCGGAAATGACCCAACTTTTGTGTTTTTGAAGATAGAAAACTGAAACTTAGTACAGATTCTATTTTTGGTCTGTTGATCCAACTAACAAATTTCATTTGCCATATAACTGAACGATCGGAAATGACCCAACTTTCGTGTTTTTGAAGATAGAACGCTGGAACATAGTTCAAATTCTATTTTTGGTCAGTTAATCTAACTAACAAACTTCATAAGAATCGGCCGACTATATCCTACAGCTGCCATATAACTGAACGATCGGAAATGACCCAACTTTCGTGTTTTTGATGATAGAAAACTGAAACTAAGTAGAGATTGTCTTTTTGGTCAGTTGATCCAACTAACAAACTTCATAAGAATCGGCCGACTATATCTTATAGCTGTCATATAACTGAACGATCGGAAATGACCCAACTTTTGTGTTTTTGAAGAAAGAAAGCTGGAACTTAGTACAAATTCTATTTTTGGTCAGTTGATCCAACTAACAAACTTCATAAGGATCGGCCGACTATATCCTACAGCTGCCATATAACTGAACGATCGGAAATGACCCAACTTTTGTGTTTTTGAAGATAGAAAACTGAAACTTAGTACAGATTCTATTTTTGGTCTGTTGATCCAACTAACAAATTTCATTTGCCATATAACTGAACGATCGGAAATGACCCAACTTTCGTGTTTTTGAAGATAGAACGCTGGAACTTAGTACAAATTCTATTTTTGGTCAGTTAATCCAACTAACAAACTTCATAAGAATCGGCCGACTATATCCTACAGCAGCCATATAACTGAACGATCGGAAATGACCCAACTTTTGTGTTTTTGAAGATAGAACGTTGGAACTTAGTATAAATTCTATTTTGGGTCAGTTGATCCAACTAACAAATTTTATAAGGATCGGCCGACTATATCCTATAGATGCCATGTAACTGAACGATCGGAAATGACCCAACTTTCGTGTTTTTGATGATAGAAAACTGAAACTAAGTAGAGATTGTCTTTTTGGTCAGTTGATCCAACTAACAAACTTCATAAGAATCGGCCGACTATATCCTATAGCTGTCATATAACTGAACGATCGGAAATGACCCAACTTTTGTGTTTTTTGAAGATAGAAAGCTGGAACTTAGTACAAATTCTATTTTGGGTCAGTTGATCCAACTAACAAATTTTATAAGGATCGGCCGACTATATCCTATAGATGCCATGTAACTGAACGATCGGAAATGACCCAACTTTCGTGTTTTTGAAGATAGAAAACTGAAACTTAGTACAGATTCTATTTTTGGTCTGTTGATCCAACTAACAAATTTCATTTGCCATATAACTGAACGATCGGAAATGACCCAACTTTCGTGTTTTTGAAGATAGAACGCTGGAACATAGTTCAAATTCTATTTTTGGTCAGTTGATCCAACTAACAAACTTCATAAGAATCGGCCGACTATATCCTACAGATGCCAAGTAACTGAACGATCGGAAATGACCCAACTTTCGTGTTTTTGATGATAGAAAACTGAAACTAAGTAGAGATTGTCTTTTTTGGTCAGTTGATCCAACTAACAAACTTCATAAGAATCGGCCGACTATATCCTATAGCTGTCATATAACTGAACGATCGGAAATGACCCAACTTTTGTGTTTTTGAAGATAGAAAGCTGGAACTTAGTACAAATTCTATTTTTGGTCAGTTGATCCAACTAACAAACTTCATAAGGATCGGCCGACTATATCCTACAGCTGCCATATAACTGAACGATCGGAAATGACCCAACTTTTGTGTTTTTGAAGATAGAAAACTGAAACTTAGTACAGATTCTATTTTTGGTCTGTTGATCCAACTAACAAATTTCATTTGCCATATAACTGAACGATCGGAAATGACCCAACTTTCGTGTTTTTGAAGATAGAACGCTGGAACATAGTTCAAATTCTATTTTTGGTCAGTTAATCCAACTAACAAACTTCATAAGAATCGGCCGACTATATCCTACAGCTGCCATATAACTGAACGATCGGAAATGACCCAACTTTCGTGTTTTTGATGATAGAAAACTGAAACTAAGTAGAGATTGTCTTTTTGGTCAGTTGATCCAACTAACAAACTTCATAAGAATCGGCCGACTATATCCTATAGCTGTCATATAACTGAACGATCGGAAATGACCCAACTTTTGTGTTTTTGAAGATAGAAAGCTGGAACTTAGTACAAATTCTATTTTTGGTCAGTTGATCCAACTAACAAACTTCATAAGGATCGGCCGACTATATCCTAAAGCTGCCATATAACTGAACGATCGGAAATGACCCAACTTTTGTGTTTTTGAAGATAGAAAACTGAAACTTAGTACAGATTCTATTTTTGGTCTGTTGATCCAACTAACAAATTTCATTTTCCATATAACTGAACGATCGGAAATGACCCAACTTTCGTGTTTTTGAAGATAGAACGCTGGAACTTAGTACAAATTCTATTTTTGGTCAGTTAATCCAACTAACAAACTTCATAAGAATCGGCCGACTATATCCTACAGCAGCCATATAACTGAACGATCGGAAATGACCCAACTTTTGTGTTTTTGAAGATAGAACGTTGGAACTTAGTATAAATTCTATTTTGGGTCAGTTGATCCAACTAACAAATTTTATAAGGATCGGCCGACTATATCCTATAGATGCCATGTAACTGAACGATCGGAAATGACCCAACTTTCGTGTTTTTGATGATAGAAAACTGAAACTAAGTAGAGATTGTCTTTTTGGTCAGTTGATCCAACTAACAAACTTCATAAGAATCGGCCGACTATATCCTATAGCTGTCATATAACTGAACGATCGGAAATGACCCAACTTTTGTGTTTTTGAAGATAGAAAGCTGGAACTTACTACAAATTCTATTTTGGGTCAGTTGATCCAACTAACAAATTTTATAAGGATCGGCCGACTATATCCTATAGATGCCATGTAACTGAACGATCGGAAATGACCCAACTTTCGTGTTTTTGAAGATAGAAAACTGAAACTTAGTACAGATTCTATTTTTGGTCTGTTGATCCAACTAACAAATTTCATTTGCAATATAACTGAACGATCGGAAATGACCCAACTTTCGTGTTTTTGAAGATAGAACGCTGGAACATAGTTCAAATTCTATTTTTGGTCAGTTGATCCAACTAACAAACTTCATAAGAATCGGCCGACTATATCCTACAGATGCCAAGTAACTGAACGATCGGAAATGACCCAACTTTCGTGTTTTTAATGATAGAAAACTGAAACTAAGTAGAGATTCTCTTTTTGGTCAGTTGATCCAACTAACAAACTTCATAAGAATCGGCCGACTATATCCTAGTGCTGCCATATAACTGAACGATCGGCAATGACCCAACTTTTGTGTTTTTAAAGATAGAACGCTGGAACTTAGTACAAATTCTATTTTGGGTCAGTTGATCCAACTAACAAACTTCATAAGAAAGTTCATAAGAACTTCCGACTATATCCTATAGCTGCCATATAACTGAACGATCGGAAATGACCCAACTTTTGTGTTTTTGAAGATAGAACGTTGGAATTTAATAAAAATTTGTATTTTTTGTCAGTTGATCCATCTTACAAACTTCATAAGAATCGGCCGACTATATCCTATAGCTGTCATATAACTGAACGATCGGAAATGACCCAACTTTTGTGTTTTTGAAGATAGAAAGCTGGAACTTAGTACAAATTCTATTTTTGGTCAGTTGATCCAACTAACAAACTTCATAAGGATCGGCCGACTATATCCTACAGCTGCCTGTAACATGTAACCATGTAAGCGGGCAGATGGTAGTGTAGCTGCAAGGAGGTTGCACGCGCTGGTTCCGGCTTTTTGGTCGGTAGATGGGAGTGGGTCTCTAGGGTCCTTGTGCTACTCGCTCGCAGTTATCAATCGATTATTTAAAAGAAATTCGCGTGCGGGGGGGTTAGTACGTATTGAAGGAAATAGCGGGAAGTGGGACAAAAAGGATTCTTGCATTGCTTTCGACATTTAAAGTAACTAAGGCCGTTGTCACTGCGCTGGTGTAGTTGCAGCAGATGACGTAAAGCTGGGCGGACGTTTTGCCACAGCTGTTGCCCACCCATCCATGATCACCAGTTCCGCGAAATAATTATTGGTGATCCCAAAGAAATCGGCTATCTAATTTCACCTGCCATCTTCATCCTGTATGACTCCCACTGATAATAGATTTAGCAATTCATTTTTAAACGTTATAAAATTTATTCATAGTTATAAGGTTGCATAAGGCAAAAATAAGGGGAAATTTAAGGTAAGTATAAAATTAAATGTATTTAGTAGATAGGTTATAATCGAAAAAAAATTATCTTAGAATTTGTATCTCTAATAGTCGGCATATGAAATAGTAAGTTGAATTAATAATAATGAAATGATAATATATATGGCTATTAAGTACAATGTTTATTAAGAGAATCTGGTCTTCCATAGCATGTATTCTCTAATATTGTTTCCTAAATTTATTTCTTAAAATGTCTTTAAGTAACTTATTTATTTTCAATTCAAGTTTGATAGCAAGGGATTTTAATTAACATTAGAAATGTTTTTAATTGCGGAATTCAGCAAAAAAAAATATAATATAAAAATAATATTCCAAGATTCCATTAATTTTTATTAAATATTAATTAATTAATTTATGATCAAAAAAATAAATTCTTTCCTTATTTCATTGCGGAAGGCCGTAAATTAATTTTGGGAAATATATTCAAAGAAGAAAATATATATAAAGTCAACGTTAGCATTTACGCGCCATAATTTTTTTCAGTGTACCATCGTTCGGTATTTTAATTGCAAACCGCATGGTTCTATTTCACCGTTAGGGAAATAAAAATCTTTCGTGTAAAGCTTTTGGTACACTGAGAGAAAATCGGCATAACCACAAAAAAAATATTTTTAATTTGGAATAATGTGTTTTTTTTCCCACTTACATCGAGTTTATTTTTCCACGTCCAAAAGATCTTTTGTCGGGTTGAGCGATGAATCTATAATTTTTGGGGTATAAGGGTTATTTTGTATTCATGTATATATATATTCACCAACTGATTAATATTTCCGAACCATTCATTTTTTTAGTATTTAAGTAATTAAATAAGAAATACAAAATTAAGGGAACTGGAACCGTTATCTTCTTACATTATTAAAATCCAAGCTCCAAAAAAAAATAATTACTACGAAAATAAAAAAACTAAATAAAATTAATATTTCCAGAAACCAACATTGGACAGGCATAACTGTCTTGGGCGATGAGTGACGTCATTGGAAGATGAAAATGATTGGGGTGCATATGCTGGCCATTGGCGGGTTTTAGTTAATGAGGGAAAATTATTGGCACATGCACCTTATTTCCATAGAAAATTTCATTTCTCACACCAAGTTAAATTAATCCATCTGATCCCGCGGTGTGGCGCTGCGAGCCCTTCTTAGGGGTAAAACTGGCTAGTTGGGGACTTATGAACTTATTCCCAATGTAAGAACAATAAAAATTTGATTCTTACTGGGTGCCAATTCGACCTAAAAAAAATAAGTCGAATTGAACAAAAACCACGTGAGGCCGAAACCAAAGGTTTTATTTACCTTGAATTGGCACCACAAAAAAAATTAATTCACTTTAATTGCACTGGGCGCTGCTCACTTCCCTCGGCGTATAAGTTTTGGAAACTTATATGGAAATTCTCACCACGTGTTTTATTCTTTTTTCCTGGGTTAAATATATATACTGTGAGTTTAACCGCGATCGATGCGCTTATCTTAGCAGCCACAAGAGAAAAAGAACTTGGCCGCTGCTTATTCTACGCTTAGACCGAAACTTTAAATTCTAGCTAGATAATTGATTATCAGTAGATAAAGAACTTTAAGCTTAACCAAGCTTTTTTTGTTTTGCTATTTTTCCTATACCAAACTTAACAAACTGGGGTTGACTTTTAGGCATTTTGTTCTTTTTATTATTTTTTTTTTTTTTTTTAAATTACAACAAGCGCATTACATTTTCCCCCCACTAAAATCTAACTTGGGGTGGAACAACACAAGGAAGATTCCCGCTTGTTGTCTACGCTTATGGCTTAAGATCTTTGGCATGGAAATTCCCGATCAGGCGGCCTTGTAGATCTTCTAGCTCGTAGTATACCTTCCCTAATTTCCTTCGCACTCGCGCTTTAAGGTAATTGGGAGCCAGCTTGGAGCTAAACCCTTTTGCGAAATTGCTTTGTTGGAAATTGCGTCGGAAAATTTCTTGACCTACTTTAAAAGATACATTGTTTTTTTAAAAGCTTCTCGACGACCAGTAGACCGTTTTCTCTTAACGCCTATCTTAGTTATAGGGAATGGTATACATTTAGGTTGCGGTAGTGGGCCTACAGACGTGAGGTCGTCGGAAAGTGTTACTCTGTATTGGTCGCTATGCTGATTAACTGTTTGCGTGCACTTTTCTGTGGTGCACGCCCTTGGTAGTTTTTTTGAGCGTTTGGGTTACAAGTCCGACATGTAGGTTTATACGTATCGGCCTTCCCACAACCATAGCAGAATATTTTTCGATCAGCCAGACATTCTTGATATCTGTGACCTTTAGCGGCACAGTTCCAGCAGGAAACATCAAGCGCAGACAGCTCATATTCATCCTGACCTGAGTCCTCATCTGATGAAGGTGCCACCTCTGAGTTCTGAAGAGAATTGACTTGTCGCCTAGGATTGGGTCGAGAAGTCGATAGAGAATTCGGTTTTGAGACAGTTTTTAAGAACATTTCTCTTGTGCGGACCACTGTTCTTAACTCCTTGAGAGTAGTTGTAGGGACGTACAATATTTCATGTTGAATTTCCGGTAATAAATTATATCTTAATGTTTCCACTAGGGAAGCTTCAGATAGTGGGATTGAAAGTTTGTCGGCTAGGGCCGCTATGACACCATAGAAATCGTCAAACAGTTCATTAGGACGTTGCTTGCGGTGTTCTATTTCTGACCTTATACTCCTATCGGTCCTATCATCGTTAAATTGTCCACGAAGGGCCTGACACAGACCTGGCCAGTTAAGTACTGTGACACTTTTGTGATATCGCCAAAACCATTCGCTCGCACTGCCCTCGAACAAATTACTGGCATATTTGGCCGTTAATTTAAAATCCCCCTCTAAAGTTTGGATTGTCAGAGCCTCTACACGATAGATAAAGTCTTCAACTGACATAGAAGACCTTCCACTGAATCTGAGTTTCCAATTTGCCATTATTTGGCTTACCCGATCGGGTCGTACTTCATAATGATTTGGATGAGGCAACTGAGTTGGTAATCCTATGAACGGTTCTGATCTTGTTTCCGGTGGATTCTGTGATGGCAAACCCGATTGTGCCACCGATGGCCTACAAGATGGAGATTCATTGGATGATCCAGCTAAACTACTATCACGAAGGCAACCTGAAAGTGCTTGGATTATCTTGTTAGTCTGATCGGTTAAGCTAGAAGCTATCATCTGAGTTTGTTCTATCATGGCTGCCTTTATTGCTTCGGAAAGAGTTGAGGGTACCGTTTCAGCCGCATTGGTGGGTTCTTGCTGTTGGTTGATGATGGTCTGAGCCATATGGTTCGAGTCTAAATTAGGAACCTCTGACTGTTGTACGGCAGCCATACGTTTTGTTTGGAGTCGAGTCTGTAGAGATTGAGATGTTGAAGCCATGAGGGTGCTTGTAATAGATAATCGATCTGAACTAAGGTTTTCAACAGACGCTGAATTAGATTGGGTTAGTTCCTGCTTACAGACGGGACACCTTTTTGACTTCCCTACTTTGGAATTGTAACACGCACGGTGAAAGATATGCCCACAAGATGTAGTTAATAATTGCGCTTGGTAAACTATTATTTCGGAGCAAATAAAACAATGTTCTCCTGTATCACTCGTATGAGACAAATTCTCCGTGCTATGGGATAACACCATTTCGGGGTTTCCTTAATGTAATTTGATTACCTAGTAATTTTAGAATTTAATTTTACTTCTAACCTACTATGTGAAATATACTGTCATCAACATCAGAAGAATGACTTTATAAAAATAATAATATAAGAATATAAGAATTTAAGAGTTAGAAAATTCGAAAGAAAATCTGGGAGTCATACATTCTGCTTCTGGCTGGTAATAAATAATTTGTATTTTTGTCTTTTATGAACGAAAGTGTTGCAAGATCCCAATTATTTTTATACTCGTTAACCTCGTAAAACTACGGCGGTCCATCTTCCGAATCATTGGACATCTTCCAGAAGAATTTCCAAGGCTTTGAATATAAGGATTGAGCCATGCCCATGAAGGATACGGTTGGAAAAGTGTCTGCATCAGACAAAGGTATTTTCCAAGTCCGTATACTCTTCGAGCCACAACAGGGGAATAGGTTAGAGAGGATATTCTGTTGGAAAGGCGCCTGCAACAGACAAAGATATATTCCAAATCAGATTTATCTCTCAACCACAACGGAGAAAAAGCACATGATGTAAATTTTAAGGGATGACTGCGGCCTGAAATCCGCCAATTCAATTACGCTTAAACTTTACCATCTCTGCCTAAACACCGGAACTAGGTTAAGCCGCGTTGACTCCGGAGTTATATCCAATTAAAGATGTAACGCATCCAGGAAGTCGGAGCTTAACCACAGTATCTACATAGTTATCGGAGCTAAACACTTGGCCTTGAAGTCTATGAGAATTTCTTGGATCCGAAGTGGCATCCGAAACTAACTAATACGTACGAGGTATATGTCGGATGGAATGACATAGGTATCTTAATTTTTGTACATTTTATTTTCTTGGGCAGCCTTAAACGGCTGGCCCCACGTTGGGCGCCATTTTAAATAATATTGTAACATGTAACCATGTAAGCGGGCAGATGGTAGTGTAGCTGCAAGGAGGTTGCACGCGCTGGTTCCGGCTTTTTGGTCGGTAGATGGGAGTGGGTCTCTAGGGTCCTTGTGCTACTCGCTCGCAGTTATCAATCGATTATTTAAAAGAAATTCGCGTGCGGGGGGTTAGTACGTATTGAAGGAAATAGCGGGAAGTGGGACAAAAAGGATTCTTGCATTGCTTTCGACATTTAAAGTAACTAAGGCCGTTGTCACTGCGCTGGTGTAGTTGCAGCAGATGACGTAAAGCTGGGCGGACGTTTTGCCACAGCTGTTGCCCACCCATCCATGATCACCAGTTCCGCGAAATAATTATTGGTGATCCCAAAGAAATCGGCTATCTAATTTCACCTGCCATCTTCATCCTGTATGACTCCCACTGATAATAGATTTAGCAATTCATTTTTAAACGTTATAAAATTTATTCATAGTTATAAGGTTGCATAAGGCAAAAATAAGGGAAAATTAAAGTTAAGTATAAAATTAAATGTATTTAGTAGATAGGTTATAATCAAAAAAAAATTATCTTAGAATTTGTATCTCTAATAGTCGGCATATGAAATAGTAAGTTGAATTAATAATAATGAAATGATAATATATATGGCTATTAAGTACAATGTTTATTAAGAGAATCTGGTCTTCCATAGCATGTATTCTCTAATATTGTTTCCTAAATTTATTTCTTAAAATGTCTTTAAGTAACTTATTTATTTTCAATTCAAGTTTGATAGCAAGGGATTTTAATTAACATTAGAAATGTTTTTAATTGCGGAATTCAGCAAAAAAAATATAATATAAAAATAATATTCCAAGATTCCATTAATTTTTATTAAATATTAATTAATTAATTTATGATCAAAAAATAAATTCTTTCCTTATTTCATTGCGGAAGGCCGTAAATTAATTTTGGGAAATATATTCAAAGAAGAAAATATATATAAAGTCAACGTTAGCATTTACGCGCCATAATTTTTTTCAGTGTACCATCGTTCGGTATTTTAATTGCAAACCGCATGGTTCTATTTCACCGTTAGGGAAATAAAAATCTTTCGTGTAAAGCTTTTGGTACACTGAGAAAAATCGGCATAACCACAAAAAAAAATATTTTTAATTTGGAATAATGTGTTTTTTTTCCCACTTACATCGAGTTTATTTTTCCACGTCCAAAAGATCTTTTGTCGGGTGAATGAATCTATAATTTTTGGGGTATAAGGGTTATTTTGTATTCATGTATATATATATTCACCAACTGATTAATATTTCCGAACCATTCATTTTTTAGTATTTAAGTAATTAAATAAGAAATACAAAATTAAGGGAACTGGAACCGTTATCTTCTTACATTATTAAAATCCAAGCTCCAAAAAAAAATAATTACTACGAAAATAAAAAAACTAAATAAAATTAATATTTCCAGAAACCAACATTGGACAGGCATAACTGTCTTGGGCGATGAGTGACGTCATTGGAAGATGAAAATGATTGGGGTGCATATGCTGGCCATTGGCGGGTTTTAGTTAATGAGGGAAAATTATTGGCACATGCACCTTATTTCCATAGAAAATTTCATTTCTCACACCAAGTTAAATTAATCCATCTGATCCCGCGGTGTGGCGCTGCGAGCCCTTCTTAGGGGTAAAACTGGCTAGTTGGGGACTTATGAACTTATTCCCAATGTAAGAACAATAAAAATTTGATTCTTACTGGGTGCCAATTCGACCTAAAAAAAATAAGTCGAATTGAACAAAAACCACGTGAGGCCGAAACCAAAGGTTTTATTTACCTTGAATTGGCACCACAAAAAAAATTAATTCACTTTAATTGCACTGGGCGCTGCTCACTTCCCTCGGCGTATAAGTTTTGGAAACTTATATGGAAATTCTCACCACGTGTTTTATTCTTTTTTCCTGGGTTAAATATATATACTGTGAGTTTAACCGCGATCGATGCGCTTATCTTAGCAGCCACAAGAGAAAAAGAACTTGGCCGCTGCTTATTCTACGCTTAGACCGAAACTTTAAATTCTAGCTAGATAATTGATTATCAGTAGATAAAGAACTTTAAGCTTAACCAAGCTTTTTTGTTTTGCTATTTTTCCTATACCAAACTTAACAAACTGGGGTTGACTTTTAGGCATTTTGTTCTTTTTATTATTTTTTTTTTTTTAAATTACAACAAGCGCATTACATGCCATATAACTGAACGATCGGAAATGACCCAACTTTTGTGTTTTTGAAGATAGAAAACTGAAACTTAGTACAGATTCTATTTTTTGGTCTGTTGATCCAACTAACAAATTTCATTTGCCATATAACTGAACGATCGGAAATGACCCAACTTTCGTGTTTTTGAAGATAGAACGCTGGAACATAGTTCAAATTCTATTTTTGGTCAGTTAATCCAACTAACAAACTTCATAAGAATCGGCCGACTATATCCTACAGCTGCCATATAACTGAACGATCGGAAATGACCCAACTTTCGTGTTTTTAATGATAGAAAACTGAAACTAAGTAGAGATTCTCTTTTTGGTCAGTTGATCCAACTAACAAACTTCATAAGAATCGGCCGACTATATCCTACAGCAGCCATATAACTGAACGATCGGAAATGAACCAACTTTCGTGTGTGTGAAGATAGAAAACTGAAACTAAGTAGAGATTCTCTTTTTGGTCAGATAATCCGACATACCTAATTTCGTAAGTATCGACCAACTTTATCCTATAGCTGCCATATAACTGAACGATCGGAAATGACCCAAATTTTGTGTTTTTGAAGATAGAAAGCTGGAACTTAGTACAAATTCTATTTTTGGTCAGTTGATCCAACTAACAAACTTCATAAGAATCGGCCGACTATATCCTACAGCAGCCATATAACTGAACGATCGGAAATGACCCAACTTTTGTGTTTTTGAAGATAGAACGTTGGAACTTAGTATAAATTCTTTTTTGGTTCAGTTGATCCAACTAACAAATTTTATAAGGATCGGCCGACTATATCCTATAGATGCCATGTAACTGAACGATCGGAAATGACCCAACTTTCGTGTTTTTAATGATAGAAAACTGAAACTAAGTAGAGATTCTCTTTTTGGTCAGTTGATCCAACTAACAAACTTCATAAGAATCGGCCGACTATATCCTATAGCTGCCATATAACTGAACGATCGGCAATGACCCAACTTTTGTGTTTTTAAAGATAGAACGCTGGAACTTAGTACAAATTCTATTTTGGGTCAGTTGATCCAACTAACAAATTTTATAAGGATCGGCCGACTATATCCTATAGATGCCATGTAACTGAACGATCGGAAATGACCCAACTTTCGTGTTTTTGATGATAGAAAACTGAAACTAAGTAGAGATTGTCTTTTTGGTCAGTTGATCCAACTAACAAACTTCATAAGAATCGGCCGACTATATCCTATAGCTGTCATATAACTGAACGATCGGAAATGACCCAACTTTTGTGTTTTTGAAGATAGAAAGCTGGAACTTAGTACAAATTCTATTTTTGGTCAGTTGATCCAACTAACAAACTTCATAAGGATCGGCCGACTATATCCTACAGCTGCCATATAACTGAACGATCGGAAATGACCCAACTTTTGTGTTTTTGAAGATAGAAAACTGAAACTTAGTACAGATTCTATTTTTGGTCTGTTGATCCAACTAACAAATTTCATTTGCCATATAACTGAACGATCGGAAATGACCCAACTTTCGTGTTTTTTGAAGATAGAACGCTGGAACATAGTTCAAATTCTATTTTTGGTCAGTTAATCCAACTAACAAACTTCATAAGAATCAGCCGACTATATCCTACAGCTGCCATATAACTGAACGATCGGAAATGACCCAACTTTCGTGTTTTTAATGATAGAAAACTGAAACTAAGTAGAGATTCTCTTTTTGGTCAGTTGATCCAACTAACAAACTTCATAAGAATCGGCCGACTATATCCTATAGCTGCCATATAACTGAACGATCGGCCATGACCCAACTTTTGTGTTTTTAAAGATAGAACGCTGGAACTTAGTATAAATTCTATTTTGGGTCAGTTGATCCAACTAACAAATTTTATAAGGATCGGCCGACTATATCCTATAGATGCCATGTAACTGAACGATCGGAAATGACCCAACTTTCGTGTTTTTAATGATAGAAAACTGAAACTAAGTAGAGATTCTCTTTTTGGTCAGTTGATCCAACTAACAAACTTCATAAGAATCGGCCGACTATATCCTATAGCTGCCATATAACTGAACGATCGGCAATGACCCAACTTTTGTGTTTTTAAAGATAGAACGCTGGAACTTAGTACAAATTCTATTTTGGGTCAGTTGATCCAACTAACAAATTTTATAAGGATCGGCCGACTATATCCTATAGATGCCATGTAACTGAACGATCGGAAATGACCCAACTTTCGTGTTTTTGATGATAGAAAACTTAAACTAAGTAGAGATTGTCTTTTTGGTCAGTTGATCCAACTAACAAACTTCATAAGAATCGGCCGACTATATCCTATAGCTGTCATATAACTGAACGATCGGAAATGACCCAACTTTTGTGTTTTTGAAGATAGAAAGCTGGAACTTAGTACAAATTCTATTTTTGGTCAGTTGATCCAACTAACAAACTTCATAAGGATCGGCCGACTATATCCTACAGCTGCCATATAACTGAACGATCGGAAATGACCCAACTTTTGTGTTTTTGAAGATAGAAAACTGAAACTTAGTACAGATTCTATTTTTGGTCTGTTGATCCAACTAACAAATTTCATTTGCCATATAACTGAACGATCGGAAATGACCCAACTTTCGTGTTTTTGAAGATAGAACGCTGGAACATAGTTCAAATTCTATTTTTGGTCAGTTAATCCAACTAACAAACTTCATAAGAATCGGCCGACTATATCCTACAGCTGCCATATAACTGAACGATCGGAAATGACCCAACTTTCGTGTTTTTGATGATAGAAAACTGAAACTAAGTAGAGATTGTCTTTTTGGTCAGTTGATCCAACTAACAAACTTCATAAGAATCGGCCGACTATATCCTATAGCTGTCATATAACTGAACGATCGGAAATGACCCAACTTTTGTGTTTTTGAAGATAGAAAGCTGGAACTTAGTACAAATTCTATTTTTGGTCAGTTGATCCAACTAACAAACTTCATAAGGATCGGCCGACTATATCCTACAGCTGCCATATAACTGAACGATCGGAAATGACCCAACTTTTGTGTTTTTGAAGATAGAAAACTGAAACTTAGTACAGATTCTATTTTTGGTCTGTTGATCCAACTAACAAATTTCATTTGCCATATAACTGAACGATCGGAAATGACCCAACTTTCGTGTTTTTGAAGATAGAACGCTGGAACATAGTTCAAATTCTATTTTTGGTCAGTTAATCCAACTAACAAACTTCATAAGAATCGGCCGACTATATCCTACAGCTGCCATATAACTGAACGATCGGAAATGACCCAACTTTCGTGTTTTTGATGATAGAAAACTGAAACTAAGTAGAGATTGTCTTTTTGGTCAGTTGATCCAACTAACAAACTTCATAAGAATCGGCCGACTATATCCTATAGCTGTCATATAACTGAACGATCGGAAATGACCCAACTTTTGTGTTTTTGAAGATAGAAAGCTGGAACTTAGTACAAATTCTATTTTTGGTCAGTTGATCCAACTAACAAACTTCATAAGGATCGGCCGACTATATCCTACAGCTGCCATATAACTGAACGATCGGAAATGACCCAACTTTTGTGTTTTTGAAGATAGAAAACTGAAACTTAGTACAGATTCTATTTTTGGTCTGTTGATCCAACTAACAAATTTCATTTGCCATATAACTGAACGATCGGAAATGACCCAACTTTCGTGTTTTTGAAGATAGAACGCTGGAACTTAGTACAAATTCTATTTTGGGTCAGTTGATCCAACTAACAAATTTTATAAGGATCGGCCGACTATATCCTATAGATGCCATGTAACTGAACGATCGGAAATGACCCAACTTTCGTGTTTTTGATGATAGAAAACTGAAACTAAGTAGAGATTGTCTTTTTGGTCAGTTGATCCAACTAACAAACTTCATAAGAATCGGCCGACTATATCCTATAGCTGTCATATAACTGAACGATCGGAAATGACCCAACTTTTGTGTTTTTGAAGATAGAAAGCTGGAACTTAGTACAAATTCTATTTTTGGTCAGTTGATCCAACTAACAAACTTCATAAGGATCGGCCGACTATATCCTACAGCTGCCATATAACTGAACGATCGGAAATGACCCAACTTTTGTGTTTTTGAAGATAGAAAACTGAAACTTAGTACAGATTCTATTTTTGGTCTGTTGATCCAACTAACAAATTTCATTTGCCATATAACTGAACGATCGGAAATGACCCAACTTTCGTGTTTTTGAAGATAGAACGCTGGAACATAGTTCAAATTCTATTTTTGGTCAGTTAATCCAACTAACAAACTTCATAAGAATCAGCCGACTATATCCTACAGCTGCCATATAACTGAACGATCGGAAATGACCCAACTTTCGTGTTTTTAATGATAGAAAACTGAAACTAAGTAGAGATTCTCTTTTTGGTCAGTTGATCCAACTAACAAACTTCATAAGAATCGGCCGACTATATCCTATAGCTGCCATATAACTGAACGATCGGCAATGACCCAACTTTTGTGTTTTTAAAGATAGAACGCTGGAACTTAGTACAAATTCTATTTTGGGTCAGTTGATCCAACTAACAAATTTTATAAGGATCGGCCGACTATATCCTATAGATGCCATGTAACTGAACGATCGGAAATGACCCAACTTTCGTGTTTTTGATGATAGAAAACTTAAACTAAGTAGAGATTGTCTTTTTGGTCAGTTGATCCAACTAACAAACTTCATAAGAATCGGCCGACTATATCCTATAGCTGTCATATAACTGAACGATCGGAAATGACCCAACTTTTGTGTTTTTGAAGATAGAAAGCTGGAACTTAGTACAAATTCTATTTTTGGTCAGTTGATCCAACTAACAAACTTCATAAGGATCGGCCGACTATATCCTACAGCTGCCATATAACTGAACGATCGGAAATGACCCAACTTTTGTGTTTTTGAAGATAGAAAACTGAAACTTAGTACAGATTCTATTTTTGGTCTGTTGATCCAACTAACAAATTTCATTTGCCATATAACTGAACGATCGGAAATGACCCAACTTTCGTGTTTTTGAAGATAGAACGCTGGAACATAGTTCAAATTCTATTTTTGGTCAGTTAATCCAACTAACAAACTTCATAAGAATCGGCCGACTATATCCTACAGCTGCCATATAACTGAACGATCGGAAATGACCCAACTTTCGTGTTTTTGATGATAGAAAACTGAAACTAAGTAGAGATTGTCTTTTTGGTCAGTTGATCCAACTAACAAACTTCATAAGAATCGGCCGACTATATCCTATAGCTGTCATATAACTGAACGATCGGAAATGACCCAACTTTTGTGTTTTTGAAGATAGAAAGCTGGAACTTAGTACAAATTCTATTTTTGGTCAGTTGATCCAACTAACAAACTTCATAAGGATCGGCCGACTATATCCTACAGCTGCCATATAACTGAACGATCGGAAATGACCCAACTTTTGTGTTTTTGAAGATAGAAAACTGAAACTTAGTACAGATTCTATTTTTGGTCTGTTGATCCAACTAACAAATTTCATTTGCCATATAACTGAACGATCGGAAATGACCCAACTTTCGTGTTTTTGAAGATAGAACGCTGGAACATAGTTCAAATTCTATTTTTGGTCAGTTAATCCAACTAACAAACTTCATAAGAATCGGCCGACTATATCCTACAGCTGCCATATAACTGAACGATCGGAAATGACCCAACTTTCGTGTTTTTGATGATAGAAAACTGAAACTAAGTAGAGATTGTCTTTTTGGTCAGTTGATCCAACTAACAAACTTCATAAGAATCGGCCGACTATATCCTATAGCTGTCATATAACTGAACGATCGGAAATGACCCAACTTTTGTGTTTTTGAAGATAGAAAGCTGGAACTTAGTACAAATTCTATTTTTGGTCAGTTGATCCAACTAACAAACTTCATAAGGATCGGCCGACTATATCCTACAGCTGCCATATAACTGAACGATCGGAAATGACCCAACTTTTGTGTTTTTGAAGATAGAAAACTGAAACTTAGTACAGATTCTATTTTTGGTCTGTTGATCCAACTAACATATTTCATTTGCCATATAACTGAACGATCGGAAATGACCCAACTTTCGTGTTTTTGAAGATAGAACGCTGGAACTTAGTACAAATTCTATTTTTGGTCAGTTAATCCAACTAACAAACTTCATAAGAATCGGCCGACTATATCCTACAGCAGCCATATAACTGAACGATCGGAAATGACCCAACTTTTGTGTTTTTGAAGATAGAAAACTGAAACTTAGTACAGATTCTATTTTTGGTCTGTTGATCCAACTAACATATTTCATTTGCCATATAACTGAACGATCGGAAATGACCCAACTTTCGTGTTTTTGAAGATAGAACGCTGGAACTTAGTACAAATTCTATTTTTGGTCAGTTAATCCAACTAACAAACTTCATAAGAATCGGCCGACTATATCCTACAGCAGCCATATAACTGAACGATCGGAAATGACCCAACTTTTGTGTTTTTGAAGATAGAACGTTGGAACTTAGTATAAATTCTATTTTGGGTCAGTTGATCCAACTAACAAATTTTATAAGGATCGGCCGACTATATCCTATAGATGCCATGTAACTGAACGATCGGAAATGACCCAACTTTCGTGTTTTTGATGATAGAAAACTGAAACTAAGTAGAGATTGTCTTTTTGGTCAGTTGATCCAACTAACAAATTTCATAAGAATCGGCCGACTATATCCTATAGCTGTCATATAACTGAACGATCGGAAATGACCAAACTTTTGTGTTTTTGAAGATTGAAAGCTGGAACTTAGTACAAATTCTATTTTGGGTCAGTTGATCCAACTAACAAATTTTATAAGGATCGGCCGACTATATCCTATAGATGCCATGTAACTGAACGATCGGAAATGACCCAACTTTCGTGTTTTTGAAGATAGAAAACTGAAACTTAGTACAGATTCTATTTTTGGTCTGTTGATCCAACTAACAAATTTCATTTGCCATATAACTGAACGATCGGAAATGACCCAACTTTCGTGTTTTTGAAGATAGAACGCTGGAACATAGTTCAAATTCTATTTTTGGTCAGTTGATCCAACTAACAAACTTCATAAGAATCGGCCGACTATATCCTACAGATGCCAAGTAACTGAACGATCGGAAATGACCCAACTTTCGTGTTTTTAATGATAGAAAACTGAAACTAAGTAGAGATTCTCTTTTTGGTCAGTTGATCCAACTAACAAACTTCATAAGAATCGGCCGACTATATCCTATAGCTGCCATATAACTGAACGATCGGCAATGACCCATTTTTTGTGTTTTTAAAGATAGAACGCTGGAACTTAGTACAAATTCTATTTTGGGTCAGTTGATCCAACTAACAAACTTCATAAGAAAGTTCATAAGAACTTCCGACTATATCCTATAGCTGCCATATAACTGAACGATCGGAAATGACCCAACTTTTTGTGTTTTTGAAGATAGAACGTTGGAATTTAATAAAAATTTGTATTTTTGTCAGTTGATCCATCTTACAAACTTCATAAGAATCGGCCGACTATATCCTAAAGCTGCCATATAACTGAACGATCGGAAATGACCCAACTTTTGTGTTTTTGAAGATAGAACGTTGGAATTTAATAAAAATTTGTATTTTTTGTCAGTTGATCCATCTTACAAACTTCATAAGAATCGGCCGACTATATCCTAAAGCTGCCATATAACTGAACGATCGGAAATGACCCAACTTTTGTGTTTTTGAAGATAGAAAGCTGGAACTTAGTACAAATTCTATTTTTGGTCAGTTGATCCAACTAACAAACTTCATAAGGATCGGCCGACTATATCCTACAGCTGCCATATAACTGAACGATCGGAAATGACCCAACTTTTGTGTTTTTGAAGATAGAAAACTGAAACTTAGTACAGATTCTATTTTTGGTCAGTTGATCCAACTAACAAACTTCATAAGGATCGGCCGACTATATCCTACAGCTGCCATATAACTGAACGATCGGAAATGACCCAACTTTTGTGTGTGTGAAGATAGAAAACTGAAACTAAGTAGAGATTCTCTTTTTGGTCAGATAATCCGACATACCTAATTTCGTAAGTATCGGCCAACTTTATCCTATAGCTGCCATATAACTGAACGATCGGAAATGACCCAAATTTTGTGTTTTTGAAGATAGAAAGCTGGAACTTAGTACAAATTCTATTTTTGGTCAGTTGATCCAACTAACAAACTTCATAAGAATCGGCCGACTATATCCTACAGCAGCCATATAACTGAACGATCGGAAATGACCCAACTTTTGTGTTTTTGAAGATAGAACGTTGGAACTTAGTATAAATTCTATTTTGGGTCAGTTGATCCAACTAACAAATTTTATAAGGATCGGCCGACTATATCCTATAGATGCCATGTAACTGAACGATCGGAAATGACCCAACTTTCGTGTTTTTAATGATAGAAAACTGAAACTAAGTAGAGATTCTCTTTTTGGTCAGTTGATCCAACTAACAAACTTCATAAGAATCGGCCGACTATATCCTATAGCTGCCATATAACTGAACGATCGGCAATGACCCAACTTTTGTGTTTTTAAAGATAGAAAGCTGGAACTTAGTACAAATTCTATTTTTGGTCAGTTGATCCAACTAACAAACTTCATAAGGATCGGCCGACTATATCCTACAGCTGCCATATAACTGAACGATCGGAAATGACCCAACTTTTGTGTTTTTGAAGATAGAAAACTGAAACTTAGTACAGATTCTATTTTTGGTCTGTTGATCCAACTAACAAATTTCATTTGCCATATAACTGAACGATCGGAAATGACCCAACTTTCGTGTTTTTGAAGATAGAACGCTGGAACATAGTTCAAATTCTATTTTTGGTCAGTTAATCCAACTAACAAACTTCATAAGAATCAGCCGACTATATCCTACAGCTGCCATATAACTGAACGATCGGAAATGACCCAACTTTCGTATTTTTAATGATAGAAAACTGAAACTAAGTAGAGATTCTCTTTTTGGTCAGTTGATCCAACTAACAAACTTCATAAGAATCGGCCGACTATATCCTATAGCTGCCATATAACTGAACGATCGGCCATGACCCAACTTTTGTGTTTTTAAAGATAGAACGCTGGAACTTAGTACAAATTCTATTTTGGGTCAGTTGATCCAACTAACAAATTTTATAAGGATCGGCCGACTATATCCTATAGATGCCATGTAACTGAACGATCGGAAATGACCCAACTTTCGTGTTTTTGATGATAGAAAACTGAAACTAAGTAGAGATTGTCTTTTTGGTCAGTTGATCCAACTAACAAACTTCATAAGAATCGGCCGACTATATCCTATAGCTGTCATATAACTGAACGATCGGAAATGACCCAACTTTTGTGTTTTTGAAGATAGAAAGCTGGAACTTAGTACAAATTCTATTTTTGGTCAGTTGATCCAACTAACAAACTTCATAAGGATCGGCCGACTATATCCTACAGCTGCCATATAACTGAACGATCGGAAATGACACAACTTTTGTGTTTTTGCAGATAGAAAGCTGGAACTTAGTACAAATTCTATTTTTGGTCAGTTGATCCAACTAACAAACTTCATAAGGATCGGCCGACTATATCCTACAGCTGCCATATAACTGAACGATCGGAAATGACCCAACTTTCGTGTGTTTGAAGATAGAAAACTGAAACTAAGTAGAGATTCTCTTTTTGGTCAGATAATCCGACATACCTAATTTCGTAAGTATCGGCCAATTCTATCCTATAGCTGCCATATAACTGAACGATCGGAAATGACCCAACTTTCGTGTGTTTGAAGATAGAAAACTGAAACTCAGTAGAGATTCTCTTTTTGGTCAGATAATCCAACTAACAAACTTCATAAGAATCGGCCGACTATATCCTATAGCTGCCAAATAACTGAACGATCGGAAATGACACAACTTTTGTGTTTTTGAAGATAGAAAGCTGGAACTTAGTACAAATTCTATTTTTGGCCAGTTGATCCAACTAACAAACTTCATAAGGATCGGCCGACTATATCCTACAGCTGCCATATAACTGAACGATCGGAAATGACCCAACTTTTGTGTTTTTGAAGATAGAAAACTGAAACTTAGTACAGATTCTATTTTTGGTCTGTTGATCCAACTAACAAATTTCATTTGCCATATAACTGAACGATCGGAAATGACCCAACTTTCGTGTGTTTGAAGATAGAAAACTGAAACTAAGTAGAGATTCTCTTTTTGGTCAGATAATCCGACATACCTAATTTCGTAAGTATCGGCCAATTCTATCCTATAGCTGCCATATAACTGAACGATCGGAAATGACCCAACTTTCGTGTGTTTGAAGATAGAAAACTGAAACTAAGTAGAGATTCTCTTTTTGGTCAGTTGATCCAACTAACAAACTTCATAAGAATCGGCCGACTATATCCTATAGCTGCCATATAACTGAACGATCGGCCATGACCCAACTTTTGTGTTTTTGAAGATAGAATGCTGGAACTTAGTACAAATTCTATTTTTGGTCAGTTGATCCAACTAACAAACTTCATAAGGATCGGCCGACTATATCCTACAGCTGCCATATAACTGAACGATCGGAAATGACCCAACTTTTGTGTTTTTGAAGATAGAAAACTGAAACTTAGTACAGATTCTATTTTTGGTCTGTTGATCCAACTAACAAATTTCATTTGCCATATAACTGAACGATCGGAAATGACCCAACTTTCGTGTTTTTGAAGATAGAACGCTGGAACATAGTTCAAATTCTATTTTTGGTCAGTTAATCCAACTAACAAACTTCATAAGAATCAGCCGACTATATCCTACAGCTGCCATATAACTGAACGATCGGAAATGACCCAACTTTCGTATTTTTAATGATAGAAAACTGAAACTAAGTAGAGATTCTCTTTTTGGTCAGTTGATCCAACTAACAAACTTCATAAGAATCGGCCGACTATATCCTATAGCTGCCATATAACTGAACGATCGGCCATGACCCAACTTTTGTGTTTTTTAAAGATAGAACGCTGGAACTTAGTACAAATTCTATTTTGGGTCAGTTGATCCAACTAACAAATTTTATAAGGATCGGCCGACTATATCCTATAGATGCCATGTAACTGAACGATCGGAAATGACCCAACTTTCGTGTTTTTGATGATAGAAAACTGAAACTAAGTAGAGATTGTCTTTTTGGTCAGTTGATCCAACTAACAAACTTCATAAGAATCGGCCGACTATATCCTATAGCTGTCATATAACTGAACGATCGGAAATGACCCAACTTTTGTGTTTTTGAAGATAGAAAGCTGGAACTTAGTACAAATTCTATTTTTGGTCAGTTGATCCAACTAACAAACTTCATAAGGATCGGCCGACTATATCCTACAGCTGCCATATAACTGAACGATCGGAAATGACACAACTTTTGTGTTTTTGCAGATAGAAAGCTGGAACTTAGTACAAATTCTATTTTTGGTCAGTTGATCCAACTAACAAACTTCATAAGGATCGGCCGACTATATCCTACAGCTGCCATATAACTGAACGATCGGAAATGACCCAACTTTCGTGTGTTTGAAGATAGAAAACTGAAACTAAGTAGAGATTCTCTTTTTGGTCAGATAATCCGACATACCTAATTTCGTAAGTATCGGCCAATTCTATCCTATAGCTGCCATATAACTGAACGATCGGAAATGACCCAACTTTCGTGTGTTTGAAGATAGAAAACTGAAACTCAGTAGAGATTCTCTTTTTGGTCAGATAATCCAACTAACAAACTTCATAAGAATCGGCCGACTATATCCTATAGCTGCCAAATAACTGAACGATCGGAAATGACACAACTTTTGTGTTTTTGAAGATAGAAAGCTGGAACTTAGTACAAATTCTATTTTTGGCCAGTTGATCCAACTAACAAACTTCATAAGGATCGGCCGACTATATCCTACAGCTGCCATATAACTGAACGATCGGAAATGACCCAACTTTTGTGTTTTTGAAGATAGAAAACTGAAACTTAGTACAGATTCTATTTTTGGTCTGTTGATCCAACTAACAAATTTCATTTGCCATATAACTGAACGATCGGAAATGACCCAACTTTCGTGTGTTTGAAGATAGAAAACTGAAACTAAGTAGAGATTCTCTTTTTGGTCAGATAATCCGACATACCTAATTTCGTAAGTATCGGCCAATTCTATCCTATAGCTGCCATATAACTGAACGATCGGAAATGACCCAACTTTCGTGTGTTTGAAGATAGAAAACTGAAACTAAGTAGAGATTCTCTTTTTGGTCAGTTGATCCAACTAACAAACTTCATAAGAATCGGCCGACTATATCCTATAGCTGCCATATAACTGAACGATCGGCCATGACCCAACTTTTGTGTTTTTGAAGATAGAATGCTGGAACTTAGTACAAATTCTATTTTTGGTCAGTTGATCCAACTAACAAACTTCATAAGGATCGGCCGACTATATCCTACAGCTGCCATATAACTGAACGATCGGAAATGACCCAACTTTTGTGTTTTTGAAGATAGAAAACTGAAACTTAGTACAGATTCTATTTTTGGTCAGTTGATCCACCTAACAAACTTCATAAGGATCGGCCGACTATATCCTACAGCTGCCATATAACTGAACGATCGGAAATGACCCAACTTTTGTGTGTGTGAAGATAGAAAACTGAAACTAAGTAGAGATTCTCTTTTTGGTCAGATAATCCGACATACCTAATTTCGTAAGTATCGGCCAACTTTATCCTATAGCTGCCATATAACTGAACGATCGGAAATGACCCAAATTTTGTGTTTTTGAAGATAGAAAGCTGGAACTTAGTACAAATTCTATTTTTGGTCAGTTGATCCAACTAACAAACTTCATAAGAATCGGCCGACTATATCCTACAGCAGCCATATAACTGAACGATCGGAAATGACCCAACTTTTGTGTTTTTGAAGATAGAACGTTGGAACTTAGTATAAATTCTATTTTGGGTCAGTTGATCCAACTAACAAATTTTATAAGGATCGGCCGACTATATCCTATAGATGCCATGTAACTGAACGATCGGAAATGACCCAACTTTCGTGTTTTTAATGATAGAAAACTGAAACTAAGTAGAGATTCTCTTTTTGGTCAGTTGATCCAACTAACAAACTTCATAAGAATCGGCCGACTATATCCTATAGCTGCCATATAACTGAACGATCGGCAATGACCCAACTTTTGTGTTTTTAAAGATAGAAAGCTGGAACTTAGTACAAATTCTATTTTTGGTCAGTTGATCCAACTAACAAACTTCATAAGGATCGGCCGACTATATCCTACAGCTGCCATATAACTGAACGATCGGAAATGACCCAACTTTTGTGTTTTTGAAGATAGAAAACTGAAACTTAGTACAGATTCTATTTTTGGTCTGTTGATCCAACTAACAAATTTCATTTGCCATATAACTGAACGATCGGAAATAACCCAACTTTCGTGTTTTTGAAGATAGAACGCTGGAACATAGTTCAAATTCTATTTTTGGTCAGTTAATCCAACTAACAAACTTCATAAGAATCAGCCGACTATATCCTACAGCTGCCATATAACTGAACGATCGGAAATGACCCAACTTTCGTATTTTTAATGATAGAAAACTGAAACTAAGTAGAGATTCTCTTTTTGGTCAGTTGATCCAACTAACAAACTTCATAAGAATCGGCCGACTATATCCTACAGCTGCCATATAACTGAACGATCGGCCATGACCCAACTTTTGTGTTTTTAAAGATAGAACGCTGGAACTTAGTACAAATTCTATTTTGGGTCAGTTGATCCAACTAACAAATTTTATAAGGATCGGCCGACTATATCCTATAGATGCCATGTAACTGAACGATCGGAAATGACCCAACTTTCGTGTTTTTGATGATAGAAAACTGAAACTAAGTAGAGATTGTCTTTTGGTCAGTTGATCCAACTAACAAACTTCATAAGAATCGGCCGACTATATCCTATAGCTGTCATATAACTGAACGATCGGAAATGACCCAACTTTTGTGTTTTTGAAGATAGAAAGCTGGAACTTAGTACAAATTCTATTTTTGGTCAGTTGATCCAACTAACAAACTTCATAAGGATCGGCCGACTATATCCTACAGCTGCCATATAACTGAACGATCGGAAATGACACAACTTTTGTGTTTTTGCAGATAGAAAGCTGGAACTTAGTACAAATTCTATTTTTGGTCAGTTGATCCAACTAACAAACTTCATAAGGATCGGCCGACTATATCCTACAGCTGCCATATAACTGAACGATCGGAAATGACCCAAC
This sequence comes from Drosophila malerkotliana malerkotliana, assembly GCA_018153235.1. Lineage (NCBI taxonomy): Eukaryota > Metazoa > Arthropoda > Insecta > Diptera > Drosophilidae > Drosophila > Drosophila malerkotliana. The sequence goes on from JAECXV010000051.1 coordinate 63,357, forward strand.
TTTCGTGTGTTTGAAGATAGAAAACTGAAACTAAGTAGAGATTCTCTTTTTGGTCAGATAATCCGACATACCTAATTTCGTAAGTATCGGCCAATTCTATCCTATAGCTGCCATATAACTGAACGATCGGAAATGACCCAACTTTCGTGTGTTTGAAGATAGAAAACTGAAACTCAGTAGTGATTCTATTTTTGGTCAGTTGATCCAACTAACAAACTTCATAAGAATCGGCCGACTATATCCTATAGCTGCCAAATAACTGAACGATCGGAAATGACCCAACTTTTGTGTTTTTGAAGATAGAAAGCTGGAACTTAGTACAGATTCTATTTTTGGTCTGTTGATCCAACTAACAAATTTCATTTGCCATATAACTGAACGATCGGAAATGACCCAACTTTCGTGTTTTTGAAGATAGAACGCTGGAACATAGTTCAAATTCTATTTTTGGTCAGTTAATCCAACTAACAAACTTCATAAGAATCGGCCGACTATATCCTACAGATGCCAAGTAACTGAACGATCGGAAATGACCCAACTTTCGTGTTTTTAATGATAGAAAACTGAAACTAAGTAGAGATTCTCTTTTTGGTCAGTTGATCCAACTAACAAACTTCATAAGAATCGGCCGACTATATCCTATAGCTGCCATATAACTGAACGATCGGCCATGACCCAACTTTTGTGTTTTTAAAGATAGAACGCTGGAACTTAGTACAAATTCTATTTTGGGTCAGTTGATCCAACTAACAAATTTTATAAGGATCGGCCGACTATATCCTATAGATGCCATGTAACTGAACGATCGGAAATGACCCAACTTTCGTGTTTTTGATGATAGAAAACTGAAACTAAGTAGAGATTGTCTTTTTGGTCAGTTGATCCAACTAACAAACTTCATAAGAATCGGCCGACTATATCCTATAGCTGTCATATAACTGAACGATCGGAAATGACCCAACTTTTGTGTTTTTGAAGATAGAAAGCTGGAACTTAGTACAAATTCTATTTTTGGTCAGTTGATCCAACTAACAAACTTCATAAGGATCGGCCGACTATATCCTACAGCTGCCATATAACTGAACGATCGGAAATGACCCAACTTTTGTGTTTTTGAAGATAGAAAACTGAAACTTAGTACAGATTCTATTTTTGGTCTGTTGATCCAACTAACAAATTTCATTTGCCATATAACTGAACGATCGGAAATGACCCAACTTTCGTGTGTTTGAAGATAGAAAACTGAAACTAAGTAGAGATTCTCTTTTTGGTCAGATAATCCGACATACCTAATTTCGTAAGTATCGGCCAATTCTATCCTATAGCTGCCATATAACTGAACGATCGGAAATGACCCAACTTTCGTGTGTTTGAAGATAGAAAACTGAAACTAAGTAGAGATTCTCTTTTTGGTCAGTTGATCCAACTAACAAACTTCATAAGAATCGGCCGACTATATCCTATAGCTGCCATATAACTGAACGATCGGCCATGACCCAACTTTTGTGTTTTTGAAGATAGAATGCTGGAACTTAGTACAAATTCTATTTTTGGTCAGTTGATCCAACTAACAAACTTCATAAGGATCGGCCGACTATATCCTACAGCTGCCATATAACTGAACGATCGGAAATGACCCAACTTTTGTGTTTTTGAAGATAGAAAACTGAAACTTAGTACAGATTCTATTTTTGGTCAGTTGATCCACCTAACAAACTTCATAAGGATCGGCCGACTATATCCTACAGCTGCCATATAACTGAACGATCGGAAATGACCCAACTTTTTGTGTGTGTGAAGATAGAAAACTGAAACTAAGTAGAGATTCTCTTTTTGGTCAGATAATCCGACATACCTAATTTCGTAAGTATCGGCCAACTTTATCCTATAGCTGCCATATAACTGAACGATCGGAAATGACCCAAATTTTGTGTTTTTGAAGATAGAAAGCTGGAACTTAGTACAAATTCTATTTTTGGTCAGTTGATCCAACTAACAAACTTCATAAGAATCGGCCGACTATATCCTACAGCAGCCATATAACTGAACGATCGGAAATGACCCAACTTTTGTGTTTTTGAAGATAGAACGTTGGAACTTAGTATAAATTCTATTTTGGGTCAGTTGATCCAACTAACAAATTTTATAAGGATCGGCCGACTATATCCTATAGATGCCATGTAACTGAACGATCGGAAATGACCCAACTTTCGTGTTTTTAATGATAGAAAACTGAAACTAAGTAGAGATTCTCTTTTTGGTCAGTTGATCCAACTAACAAACTTCATAAGAATCGGCCGACTATATCCTATAGCTGCCATATAACTGAACGATCGGCAATGACCCAACTTTTGTGTTTTTAAAGATAGAAAGCTGGAACTTAGTACAAATTCTATTTTTGGTCAGTTGATCCAACTAACAAACTTCATAAGGATCGGCCGACTATATCCTACAGCTGCCATATAACTGAACGATCGGAAATGACCCAACTTTTGTGTTTTTGAAGATAGAAAACTGAAACTTAGTACAGATTCTATTTTTGGTCTGTTGATCCAACTAACAAATTTCATTTGCCATATAACTGAACGATCGGAAATGACCCAACTTTCGTGTTTTTGAAGATAGAACGCTGGAACATAGTTCAAATTCTATTTTTGGTCAGTTAATCCAACTAACAAACTTCATAAGAATCAGCCGACTATATCCTACAGCTGCCATATAACTGAACGATCGGAAATGACCCAACTTTCGTATTTTTAATGATAGAAAACTGAAACTAAGTAGAGATTCTCTTTTTGGTCAGTTGATCCAACTAACAAACTTCATAAGAATCGGCCGACTATATCCTATAGCTGCCATATAACTGAACGATCGGCCATGACCCAACTTTTGTGTTTTTAAAGATAGAACGCTGGAACTTAGTACAAATTCTATTTTGGGTCAGTTGATCCAACTAACAAATTTTATAAGGATCGGCCGACTATATCCTATAGATGCCATGTAACTGAACGATCGGAAATGACCCAACTTTCGTGTTTTTGATGATAGAAAACTGAAACTAAGTAGAGATTGTCTTTTTGGTCAGTTGATCCAACTAACAAACTTCATAAGAATCGGCCGACTATATCCTATAGCTGTCATATAACTGAACGATCGGAAATGACCCAACTTTTGTGTTTTTGAAGATAGAAAGCTGGAACTTAGTACAAATTCTATTTTTGGTCAGTTGATCCAACTAACAAACTTCATAAGGATCGGCCGACTATATCCTACAGCTGCCATATAACTGAACGATCGGAAATGACACAACTTTTGTGTTTTTGCAGATAGAAAGCTGGAACTTAGTACAAATTCTATTTTTGGTCAGTTGATCCAACTAACAAACTTCATAAGGATCGGCCGACTATATCCTACAGCTGCCATATAACTGAACGATCGGAAATGACCCAACTTTCGTGTGTTTGAAGATAGAAAACTGAAACTAAGTAGAGATTCTCTTTTTGGTCAGATAATCCGACATACCTAATTTCGTAAGTGTCGGCCAATTCTATCCTATAGCTGCCATATAACTGAACGATCGGAAATGACCCAACTTTCGTGTGTTTGAAGATAGAAAACTGAAACTCAGTAGAGATTCTATTTTTGGTCAGTTGATCCAACTAACAAACTTCATAAGAATCGGCCGACTATATCCTATAGCTGCCAAATAACTGAACGATCGGAAATGACCCAACTTTTGTGTTTTTGAAGATAGAAAGCTGGAACTTAGTACAGATTCTATTTTTGGTCTGTTGATCCAACTAACAAATTTCATTTGCCATATAACTGAACGATCGGAAATGACCCAACTTTCGTGTTTTTGAAGATAGAACGCTGGAACATAGTTCAAATTCTATTTTTGGTCAGTTAATCCAACTAACAAACTTCATAAGAATCGGCCGACTATATCCTACAGATGCCAAGTAACTGAACGATCGGAAATGACCCAACTTTCGTGTTTTTAATGATAGAAAACTGAAACTAAGTAGAGATTCTCTTTTTGGTCAGTTGATCCAACTAACAAACTTCATAAGAATCGGCCGACTATATCCTATAGCTGCCATATAACTGAACGATCGGCCATGACCCAACTTTTGTGTTTTTAAAGATAGAACGCTGGAACTTAGTACAAAATCTATTTTGGGTCAGTTGATCCAACTAACAAATTTTATAAGGATCGGCCGACTATATCCTATAGATGCCATGTAACTGAACGATCGGAAATGACCCAACTTTCGTGTTTTTGATGATAGAAAACTGAAACTAAGTAGAGATTGTCTTTTTGGTCAGTTGATCCAACTAACAAACTTCATAAGAATCGGCCGACTATATCCTATAGCTGTCATATAACTGAACGATCGGAAATGACCCAACTTTTGTGTTTTTGGAGATAGAAAGCTGGAACTTAGTACAAATTCTATTTTTGGTCAGTTGATCCAACTAACAAACTTCATAAGGATCGGCCGACTATATCCTACAGCTGCCATATAACTGAACGATCGGAAATGACCCAACTTTTGTGTTTTTGAAGATAGAAAGCTGGAACTTAGTACAAATTCTATTTTTGGTCAGTTGATCCAACTAACAAACTTCATAAGGATCGGCCGACTATATCCTACAGCTGCCATATAACTGAACGATCGGAAATGACCCAACTTTCGTGTGTTTGAAGATAGAAAACTGAAACTAAGTAGAGATTCTCTTTTTGGTCAGATAATCCGACATACCTAATTTCGTAAGTATCGGCCAATTCTATCCTATAGCTGCCATATAACTGAACGATCGGAAATGACCCAACTTTCGTGTGTTTGAAGATAGAAAACTGAAACTCAGTAGAGATTCTCTTTTGGTCAGTTGATCCAACTAACAAACTTCATAAGAATCGGCCGACTATATCCTATAGCTGCCAAATAACTGAACGATCGGAAATGACACAACTTTTGTGTTTTTGCAGATAGAAAGCTGGAACTTAGTACAAATTCTATTTTTGGTCAGTTGATTCAACTAACAAACTTCATAAGGATCGGCCGACTATATCCTACAGCTGCCATATAACTGAACGATCGGAAATGACCCAACTTTCGTGTGTTTGAAGATGGAAAACTGAAACTAAGTAGAGATTCTCTTTTTGGTCAGATAATCCGACATACCTAATTTCTTAAGTATCGGCCAACTTTATCCTATAGCTGCCATATTACTGAACGATCGGAAATGACCCAACTTTTGTGTTTTTGAAGATAGAAAGCTGGAACTTAGTACAAATTCTATTTTTGGTCAGTTGATCCAACTAACAAAATTCATAATTTCATTTGCCATATAACTGAACGATCGGCAATGACCCAACTTTCGTGTTTTTGAAGATAGAAAGCTGGAACTTAGTACAAATTCTATTTTCTATTATCCAACTAACAAACTTCATAAGAATCGGCCGACTATATCCTACAGCTGCCATATAACTGAACGATCGGAAATGACCCAACTTTCGTGTTTTTGAAAATAAAAAGCTGGAACTAAGTAGAGATTCTCTTTTTGGTCAGTTGATCCAACTAACAAACTTCATAAGAATCGGCCGACTATATCCTATAGCTGCCATATAACTGAACGATCTGCAATGACCCAACTTTTGTGTTTTTGAAGATAGAACGCTGGAACTTAGTACAAATTCTATTTTGGGTCAGTTGATCCAACTAACAAATTTTATAAGGATCGGCCGACTATATCCTATAGATGCCATGTAACTGAACGATCGGAAATGACCCAACTTTCGTGTTTTTGATGATAGAAAACTGAAACTTAGTAGAGATTGTCTTTTTGGTCAGTTGATCCAACTAACAAACTTCATAAGAATCGGCCGACTATATCCTAAAGCTGCCATATAACTGAACGATCGGAAATGACCCAACTTTTGTGTTTTTGAAGATAGAAAGCTGGAACTTATTACAAATTCTATTTTTGGTCAGTTGATCCAACTAACAAACTTCATAAGAATCGGCCGACTATATCCTACAGATGCCAAGTAACTGAACGATCGGAAATGACCCAACTTTCGTGTTTTTAATGATAGAAAGCTGGAAATTAGTACAAATTCTATTTTTGGTCAGTTGATCCAACTAACAAATTTCATTTGCCATATAACTGAACGATCGGAAATGACCCAACTTTCGTGTTTTTGAAGATAGAAAACTGAAACTAAGTAGAGATTCTCTTTTTGGTCAGATAATCCGACATACCTAATTTCGTAAGTATCGGCCAACTTTATCCTATAGCTGCCATATAACTGAACGATCGGAAATGACCCAACTTTTGTGTTTTTGAAGATAGAATGCTGGAACTTAGTACAAATTCTATTTTTGGTCAGTTGATCCAACTAACAAACTTCATAAGAATCGGCCGACTATATCCTACAGATGCCAAGTAACTGAACGATCGGAAATGACCCAACTTTCGTGTTTTTAATGATAGAAAACTGAAACTTAGTACAGATTCTATTTTTGGTCAGTTGATCCAACTAACAAATTTCATTTGCCATATAACTGAACGATCGGAAATGACCCAACTTTCGTGTTTTTGATGATAGAAATCTGAAACTTAGTAGAGATTGTCTTTTTGGTCAGTTGATCCAACTAACAAACTTCATAAGAATCGGCCGACTATATCCTATAGCTGTCATATAACTGAACGATCGGAAATGACCCAACTTTTGTGTTTTTGAAGATAGAAAGCTGGAACTTAGTACAAATTCTATTTTTGGTCAGTTGATCCAACTAACAAACTTCATAAGGATCGGCCGACTATATCCTACAGCTGCCATATAACTGAACGATCGGAAATGACCCAACTTTTGTGTTTTTGAAGATAGAAAACTGAAACTTAGTACAGATTCTATTTTTGGTCTGTTGATCCAACTAACAAATTTCATTTGCCATATAACTGAACGATCGGAAATGACCCAACTTTCGTGTTTTTGAAGATAGAACGCTGGAACTTAGTTCAAATTCTATTTTTGCTCAGTTGATCCAACTAACAAACTTCATAAGAATCGGCCGACTATATCCTACAGATGCCAAGTAACTGAACGATCGGAAATGACCCAACTTTCGTGTTTTTAATGATAGAAAACTGAAACTAAGTAGAGATTCTCTTTTTGGTCAGTTGATCCAACTAACAAACTTCATAAGAATCGGCAGACTATATCCTATAGCTGCCATATAACTGAACGATCGGCAATGACCCAACTTTTGTGTTTTTGAAGATAGAAAGCTGGAACTCAGTATAAATTCTATTTTTGGTCAGTTGATCCAACTAACAAACTTCATAAGGATCGGCCGACTATATCCTACAGCTGCCATATAACTGGACGATCGGAAATGACCCAACTTTCGTGTGTTTGAAGATAGAAAACTGAAACTAAGTAGAGATTCTCTTTTTGGTCAGATAATCCGACATACCTAATTTCTTAAGTATCGGCCAACTTTATCCTATAGCTGCCATATTACTGAACGATCGGAAATGACCCAACTTTTGTGTTTTTGAAGATAGAAAGCTGGAACTTAGTACAAATTCTATTTTTGGTCAGTTGATCCAACTAACAAACTTCATAAGAATCGGCCGACTATATCCTACAGATGCCAAGTAACTGAACGATCGGTAATGACCCAACTTTCGTGTTTTTAATGATAGAAAACTGAAACTTAGTACAGATTCTATTTTTGGTCAGTTGATCCAACTAACAAATTTCATTTGCCATATAACTGAACGATCGGAAATGACCCAACTTTCGTGTTTTTGAAGATAGAAAACTGAAACTAAGTAGAGATTCTCTTTTTGGTCAGATAATCCGACATACCTAATTTCGTAAGTATCGGCCAACTTTATCCTATAGCTGCCATATAACTGAACGATCGGAAATGACCCAAATTTTGTGTTTTTGAAGATAGAATGCTGGAACTTAGTACAAATTCTATTTTTGGTCAGTTGATCCAACTAACAAACTTCATAAGAATCGGCCGACTATATCCTACAGATGCCAAGTAACTGAACGATCGGAAATGACCCAACTTTCGTGTTTTTAATGATAGAAAACTGAAACTAAGTAGAGATTCTCTTTTTGGTCAGTTGATCCAACTAACAAACTTCATAAGAATCGGCCGACTATATCCTATAGCTGCCATATAACTGAACGATCGGCAATGACCCAACTTTTGTGTTTTTGAAGATAGAACGCTGGAACTTAGTACAAATTCTATTTTGGGTCAGTTGATCCAACTAACAAATTTTATAAGGATCGGCCGACTATATCCTATAGATGCCATGTAACTGAACGATCGGAAATGACCCAACTTTCGTGTTTTTGATGATAGAAAACTGAAACTAAGTAGAGATTGTCTTTTTGGTCAGTTGATCCAACTAACAAACTTCATAAGAATCGGCCGACTATATCCTATAGCTGTCATATAACTGAACGATCGGAAATGACCCAACTTTTGTGTTTTTGAAGATAGAAAGCTGGAACTTAGTACAAATTCTATTTTTGGTCAGTTGATCCAACTAACAAACTTCATAAGGATCGGCCGACTATATCCTACAGCTGCCATATAACTGAACGATCGGAAATGACACAACTTTTGTGTTTTTGCAGATAGAAAGCTGGAACTTAGTACAAATTCTATTTTTGGTCAGTTGATCCAACTAACAAACTTCATAAGGATCGGCCGACTATATCCTACAGCTGCCATATAACTGGACGATCGGAAATGACCCAACTTTCGTGTGTTTGAAGATAGAAAACTGAAACTAAGTAGAGATTCTCTTTTTGGTCAGATAATCCGACATACCTAATTTCGTAAGTATCGGCCAATTCTATCCTATAGCTGCCATATAACTGAACGATCGGAAATGACCCAACTTTCGTGTGTTTGAAGATAGAAAACTGAAACTCAGTAGAGATTCTCTTTTTGGTCAGTTGATCCAATTAACAAACTTCATAAGAATCGGCCGACTATATCCTATAGCTGCCAAATAACTGAACGATCGGAAATGACACAACTTTTGTGTTTTTGCAGATAGAAAGCTGGAACTTAGTACAAATTCTATTTTTGGTCAGTTGATTCAACTAACAAACTTCATAAGGATCGGCCGACTATATCCTACAGCTGCCATATAACTGAACGATCGGAAATGACCCAACTTTCGTGTGTTTGAAGATGGAAAACTGAAACTAAGTAGAGATTCTCTTTTTGGTCAGATAATCCGACATACCTAATTTCTTAAGTATCGGCCAACTTTATCCTATAGCTGCCATATTACTGAACGATCGGAAATGACCCAACTTTTGTGTTTTTGAAGATAGAAAGCTGGAACTTAGTACAAATTCTATTTTTGGTCAGTTGATCCAACTAACAAAATTCATAATTTCATTTGCCATATAACTGAACGATCGGCAATTACCCAACTTTCGTGTTTTTGAAGATAGAAAGCTGGAACTTAGTACAAATTCTATTTTTGGTCAGTTTATCCAACTAACAAACTTCATAAGAATCGGCCGACTATATCCTACAGCTGCCATATAACTGAACGATCGGAAATGACCCAACTTTCGTGTTTTTGAAAATAAAAAGCTGGAACTTAGTACAAATTCTATTTTTGGTCAGTTGATCCAACTAACAAACTTCATAAGAATCGGCCGACTATATCCTATAGCTGTCATATAACTGAACGATCGGAAATGACCCAACTTTTGTGTTTTTGAAGATAGAAAGCTGGAACTTAGTACAAATTCTATTTTTGGTCAGTTGATCCCAACTTTTGTGTTTTTGAAGATAGAACGTTGGAACTTAGTATAAATTCTATTTTTTGTCAGTTGATCCATCTTACAAACTTCATAAGAATCGGCCGACTATATCCTATAGCTGCCATATAACTGAACGATCGGAAATGACCCAACTTTTGTGTTTTTGAAGATAGAATGCTGGAACTTAGTACAAATTCTATTTTTGGTCAGTTGATCCAACTAACAAACTTCATAAGAATCGGCCGACTATATCCTACAGATGCCAAGTAACTGAACGATCGGAAATGACCCAACTTTCGTGTTTTTAATGATAGAAAACTGAAACTTAGTACAGATTCTATTTTTGGTCAGTTGATCCAACTAACAAATTTCATTTGCCATATAACTGAACGATCGGAAATGACCCAACTTTCGTGTTTTTGAAGATAGAAAACTGAAACTAAGTAGAGATTCTCTTTTTGGTCAGATAATCCGACATACCTAATTTCGTAAGTATCGGCCAACTTTATCCTATAGCTGCCATATAACTGAACGATCGGAAATGACCCAAATTTTGTGTTTTTTGAAGATAGAATGCTGGAACTTAGTACAAATTCTATTTTTGGTCAGTTGATCCAACTAACAAACTTCATAAGAATCGGCCGACTATATCCTACAGATGCCAAGTAACTGAACGATCGGAAATGACCCAACTTTCGTGTTTTTAATGATAGAAAACTGAAACTAAGTAGAGATTCTCTTTTTGGTCAGTTGGTCCAACTAACAAACTTCATAAGAATCGGCCGACTATATCCTATAGCTGCCATATAACTGAACGATCGGCAATGACCCAACTTTTGTGTTTTTGAAGATAGAACGCTGGAACTTAGTACAAATTCTATTTTGGGTCAGTTGATCCAACTAACAAATTTTATAAGGATCGGCCGTCTATATCCTATAGATGCCATGTAACTGAACGATCGGAAATGACCCAACTTTCGTGTTTTTGATGATAGAAAACTGAAACTAAGTAGAGATTGTCTTTTTGGTCAGTTGATCCAACTAACAAACTTCATAAGAATCGGCCGACTATATCCTATAGCTGTCATATAACTGAACGATCGGAAATGACCCAACTTTTGTGTTTTTGAAGATAGAAAGCTGGAACTTAGTACAAATTCTATTTTTGGTCAGTTGATCCAACTAACAAACTTCATAAGGATCGGCCGACTATATCCTACAGCTGCCATATAACTGAACGATCGGAAATGACCCAACTTTCGTGTGTTTGAAGATAGAAAACTGAAACTAAGTAGAGATTCTCTTTTTGGTCAGATAATCCGACATACCTAATTTCGTAAGTATCGGCCAATTCTATCCTATAGCTGCCATATAACTGAACGATCGGAAATGACCCAACTTTCGTGTGTTTGAAGATAGAAAACTGAAACTCAGTAGAGATTCTCTTTTTGGTCAGTTGATCCAACTAACAAACTTCATAAGAATCGGCCGACTATATCCTATAGCTGCCAAATAACTGAACGATCGGAAATGACACAACTTTTGTGTTTTTGCAGATAGAACGCTGGAACTTAGTACAAATTCTATTTTTGGTCAGTTGATTCAACTAACAAACTTCATAAGGATCGGCCGACTATATCCTACAGCTGCCATATAACTGAACGATCGGAAATGACCCAACTTTCGTGTGTTTGAAGATGGAAAACTGAAACTAAGTAGAGATTCTCTTTTTGGTCAGATAATCCGACATACCTAATTTCTTAAGTATCGGCCAACTTTATCCTATAGCTGCCATATTACTGAACGATCGGAAATGACCCAACTTTTGTGTTTTTGAAGATAGAAAGCTGGAACTTAGTACAAATTCTATTTTTGGTCAGTTGATCCAACTAACAAAATTCATAATTTCATTTGCCATATAACTGAACGATCGGAAATGACCCAACTTTCGTGTTTTTGAAGATAAAAAGCTGGAACTTAGTACAAATTCTATTTTTGGTCAGTTGATCCAACTAACAAACTTCATAAGAATCGGCCGACTATATCCTACAGATGCCAAGTAACTGAACGATCGGAAATGACCCAACTTTTGTGTTTTTGAAGATAGAACGCTGGAACTTAGTACAAATTCTATTTTTGGTCAGTTTATCCAACTAACAAACTTCATAAGAATCGGCCGACTATATCCTACAGCTGCCATATAACTGAACGATCGGAAATGACCCAACTTTCCTGTTTTTGAAGATAAAAAGCTGGAACTTAGTATAAATTCTATTTTTTGTCAGTTGATCCATCTTACAAACTTCATAAGAATCGGCCGACTATATCCTATAGCTGCCATATAACTGAACGATCGGAAATGACCCAACTTTCGTGTTTTTGAAGATAGAACGCTGGAACTTAGTATAAATTTTATGTTTGGTCAGTTGATCCAACTAACAAACTTTATAAGGATCGGCCGACTATATCCTATAGATGCCATGTAACTGAACGATCGGAAATGACCCAACTTTCGTGTGTTTGAAGATAGAAAACTGAGACTAAGTAGTGTTTCTCTTTTTGGTCAGATAATCCGACATACCTAATTTCGTAAGTATCGGCCAACTTTATCCTATAGCTGCCATATTACTGAACGATCGGAAATGACACAACTTTTTGTGTTTTTGAAGATAGAAAGCTGGAACTTAGTACAAATTCTATTTTTGGTCAGTTGATCCAACTAACAAATTTCATAATTTCATTTTCCATATAACTGAACGATCGGAAATGACCCAACTTTCGTGTTTTTGAAGATAGAAAGCTGGAACTTAGTACAAATTCTATTTTTGGTCAGTTGATCCAACTAACAAAATTCATAATTTCATTTGCCATATAACTGAACGATCGGAAATGACCCAACTTTCGTGTTTTTGAAGATAAAAAGCTGGAACTTAGTACAAATTCTATTTTTGGTCAGTTGATCCAACTAACAAACTTCATAAGAATCGGCCGACTATATCCTACAGATGCCAAGTAACTGAACGATCGGAAATGACCCAACTTTTGTGTTTTTAATGATAGAAAACTGAAACTAAGTAGAGATTCTCTTTTTGGTCAGTTTATCCAACTAACAAACTTCATAAGAATCGGCCGACTATATCCTACAGCTGCCATATAACTGAACGATCGGAAATGACCCAACTTTCGTGTTTTTGAAGATAAAAAGCTGGAACTTAGTATAAATTCTATTTTTGTCAGTTGATCCATCTTACAAACTTCATAAGAATCGGCCGACTATATCCTATAGCTGCCATATAACTGAACGATCGGAAATGACCCAACTTTCGTGTTTTTGAAGATAGAAAGCTGGAACTTAGTACAAATTCTATTTTTGGTCAGTTGATCCAACTAACAAAATTCATAATTTCATTTGCCATATAACTGAACGATCGGAAATGACCCAACTTTCGTGTTTTTGAAGATAAAAAGCTGGAACTTAGTACAAATTCTATTTTTGGTCAGTTGATCCAACTAACAAACTTCATAAGAATCGGCCGACTATATCCTACAGATGCCAAGTAACTGAACGATCGGAAATGACCCAACTTTTGTGTTTTTGAAGATAGAACGCTGGAACTTAGTATAAATTTTATGTTTGGTCAGTTGATCCAAATAACAAACTTCATAAGGATCGGCCGACTATATCCTATAGATGCCATGTAACTGAACGATCGGAAATGACCCAACTTTCGTGTGTTTGAAGATAGAAAACTGAGACTAAGTAGAGTTTCTCTTTTTGGTCAGATAATCCGACATACCTAATTTCGTAAGTATCGGCCAACTTTATCCTATAGCTGCCATATTACTGAACGATCGGAAATGACCCAACTTTTGTGTTTTTGAAGATAGAAAGCTGGAACTTAGTACAAATTTTATTTTTGGTCAGTTGATCCAACTAACAAATTTCATAATTTCATTTTCCATATAACTGAACGATCGGAAATGACCCAACTTTCGTGTTTTTGAAGATAGAAAGCTGGAACTTAGTACAAATTCTATTTTTGGTCAGTTGATCCAACTAACAAAATTCATAATTTCATTTGCCATATAACTGAACGATCGGAAATGACCCAACTTTCGTGTTTTTGAAGATAAAAAGCTGGAACTTAGTACAAATTCTATTTTTGGTCAGTTGATCCAACTAACAAACTTCATAAGAATCGGCCGACTATATCCTACAGATGCCAAGTAACTGAACGATCGGAAATGACCCAACTTTCGTGTTTTTAATGATTTTAATGATGTGTTTTTTTAAAAACTGAAACTAAGTAGAGATTCTCTTTTTGGTCAGTTGATCCAACTAACAAACTTCATAAGAATCGGCCGACTATATCCTATAGCTGCCATATAACTGAACGATCGGCAATGACCCAACTTTTGTGTTTTTGAAGATAGAACGCTGGAACTTAGTACAAATTCTATTTTGGGTCAGTTGATCCAACTAACAAATTTTATAAGGATCGGCCGACTATATCCTATAGATGCCATGTAACTGAACGATCGGAAATGACCCAACTTTCGTGTTTTTGATGATAGAAAACTGAAACTAAGTAGAGATTGTCTTTTTGGTCAGTTGATCCAACTAACAAACTTCATAAGAATCGGCCGACTATATCCTATAGCTGTCATATAACTGAACGATCGGAAATGACCCAACTTTTGTGTTTTTGAAGATAGAAAGCTGGAACTTAGTACAAATTCTATTTTTGGTCAGTTGATCCAACTAACAAACTTCATAAGGATCGGCCGACTATATCCTACAGCTGCCATATAACTGAACGATCGGAAATGACACAACTTTTGTGTTTTTGCAGATAGAAAGCTGGAACTTAGTACAAATTCTATTTTTGGTCAGTTGATCCAACTAACAAACTTCATAAGGATCGGCCGACTATATCCTACAGCTGCCATATAACTGGACGATCGGAAATGACCCAACTTTCGTGTGTTTGAAGATAGAAAACTGAAACTAAGTAGAGATTCTCTCTTTTGGTCAGATAATCCGACATACCTAATTTCGTAAGTATCGGCCAATTCTATCCTATAGCTGCCATATAACTGAACGATCGGAAATGACCCAACTTTCGTGTGTTTGAAGATAGAAAACTGAAACTCAGTAGAGATTCTCTTTTTGGTCAGTTGATCCAACTAACAAACTTCATAAGAATCGGCCGACTATATCCTATAGCTGCCAAATAACTGAACGATCGGAAATGACACAACTTTTGTGTTTTTGCAGATAGAAAGCTGGAACTTAGTACAAATTCTATTTTTGGTCAGTTGATTCAACTAACAAACTTCATAAGGATCGGCCGACTATATCCTACAGCTGCCATATAACTGAACGATCGGAAATGACCCAACTTTCGTGTGTTTGAAGATGGAAAACTGAAACTAAGTAGAGATTCTCTTTTTGGTCAGATAATCCGACATACCTAATTTCTTAAGTATCGGCCAACTTTATCCTATAGCTGCCATATTACTGAACGATCGGAAATGACCCAACTTTTGTGTTTTTGAAGATAGAAAGCTGGAACTTAGTACAAATTCTATTTTTGGTCAGTTGATCCAACTAACAAAATTCATAATTTCATTTGCCATATAACTGAACGATCGGCAATGACCCAACTTTCGTGTTTTTGAAGATAGAAAGCTGGAACTTAGTACAAATTCTATTTTTGGTCAGTTTATCCAACTAACAAACTTCATAAGAATCGGCCGACTATATCCTACAGCTGCCATATAACTGAACGATCGGAAATGACCCAACTTTCGTGTTTTTGAAAATAAAAAGCTGGAACTTAGTACAAATTCTATTTTTGGTCAGTTGATCCAACTAACAAACTTCATAAGAATCGGCCGACTATATCCTATAGCTGTCATATAACTGAACGATCGGAAATGACCCAACTTTTGTGTTCTTGAAGATAGAAAGCTGGAACTTAGTACAAATTCTATTTTTGGTCAGTTGATCCCAACTTTTGTGTTTTTTGAAGATAGAACGTTGGAACTTAGTATAAATTCTATTTTTGTCAGTTGATCCATCTTACAAACTTCATAAGAATCGGCCGACTATATCCTATAGCTGCCATATAACTGAACGATCGGAAATGACCCAACTTTTGTGTTTTTGAAGATAGAATGCTGGAACTTAGTACAAATTCTATTTTTGGTCAGTTGATCCAACTAACAAACTTCATAAGAATCGGCCGACTATATCCTACAGATGCCAAGTAACTGAACGATCGGAAATGACCCAACTTTCGTGTTTTTAATGATAGAAAACTGAAACTTAGTACAGATTCTATTTTT
This sequence comes from Drosophila malerkotliana malerkotliana, assembly GCA_018153235.1. Lineage (NCBI taxonomy): Eukaryota > Metazoa > Arthropoda > Insecta > Diptera > Drosophilidae > Drosophila > Drosophila malerkotliana. Next base: position 79,537 of record JAECXV010000051.1, read on the forward strand.
GGTCAGTTGATCCAACTAACAAATTTCATTTGCCATATAACTGAACGATCGGAAATGACCCAACTTTCGTGTTTTTGAAGATAGAAAACTGAAACTAAGTAGAGATTCTCTTTTTGGTCAGATAATCCGACATACCTAATTTCGTAAGTATCGGCCAACTTTATCCTATAGCTGCCATATAACTGAACGATCGGAAATGACCCAAATTTTGTGTTTTTGAAGATAGAATGCTGGAACTTAGTACAAATTCTATTTTTGGTCAGTTGATCCCAACTTTTGTGTTTTTGAAGATAGAACGTTGGAACTTAGTATAAATTCTATTTTTTGTCAGTTGATCCATCTTACAAACTTCATAAGAATCGGCCGACTATATCCTATAGCTGCCATATAACTGAACGATCGGAAATGACCCAACTTTTGTGTTTTTGAAGATAGAATGCTGGAACTTAGTACAAATTCTATTTTTGGTCAGTTGATCCAACTAACAAACTTCATAAGAATCGGCCGACTATATCCTACAGATGCCAAGTAACTGAACGATCGGAAATGACCCAACTTTCGTGTTTTTAATGATAGAAAACTGAAACTAAGTAGAGATTCTCTTTTTGGTCAGTTGATCCAACTAACAAACTTCATAAGAATCGGCCGAATATATCCTATAGCTGCCATATAACTGAACGATCGGCAATGACCCAACTTTTGTGTTTTTGAAGATAGAACGCTGGAACTTAGTACAAATTCTATTTTGGGTCAGTTGATCCAACTAACAAATTTTATAAGGATCGGCCGACTATATCCTATAGATGCCATGTAACTGAACGATCGGAAATGACCCAACTTTCGTGTTTTTGATGATAGAAAACTGAAACTAAGTAGAGATTGTCTTTTTGGTCAGTTGATCCAACTAACAAACTTCATAAGAATCGGCCGACTATATCCTATAGCTGTCATATAACTGAACGATCGGAAATGACCCAACTTTTGTGTTTTTGAAGATAGAAAGCTGGAACTTAGTACAAATTCTATTTTTGGTCAGTTGATCCAACTAACAAACTTCATAAGGATCGGCCGACTATATCCTACAGCTGCCATATAACTGAACGATCGGAAATGACACAACTTTTGTGTTTTTGCAGATAGAAAGCTGGAACTTAGTACAAATTCTATTTTTGGTCAGTTGATCCAACTAACAAACTTCATAAGGATCGGCCGACTATATCCTACAGCTGCCATATAACTGAACGATCGGAAATGACCCAACTTTCGTGTGTTTGAAGATAGAAAACTGAAACTAAGTAGAGATTCTCTTTTTGGTCAGATAATCCGACATACCTAATTTCGTAAGTATCGGCCAATTCTATCCTATAGCTGCCATATAACTGAACGATCGGAAATGACCCAACTTTCGTGTGTTTGAAGATAGAAAACTGAAACTCAGTAGAGATTCTCTTTTTGGTCAGTTGATCCAACTAACAAACTTCATAAGAATCGGCCGACTATATCCTATAGCTGCCAAATAACTGAACGATCGGAAATGACACAACTTTTGTGTTTTTGCAGATAGAAAGCTGGAACTTAGTACAAATTCTATTTTTGGTCAGTTGATCCAACTAACAAACTTCATAAGGATCGGCCGACTATATCCTACAGCTGCCATATAACTGAACGATCGGAAATGACCCAACTTTCGTGTGTTTGAAGATGGAAAACTGAAACTAAGTAGAGATTCTCTTTTGGTCAGATAATCCGACATACCTAATTTCTTAAGTATCGGCCAACTTTATCCTATAGCTGCCATATTACTGAACGATCGGAAATGACCCAACTTTTGTGTTTTTGAAGATAGAAAGCTGGAACTTAGTACAAATTCTATTTTTGGTCAGTTGATCCAACTAACAAAATTCATAATTTCATTTGCCATATAACTGAACGATCGGAAATGACCCAACTTTCGTGTTTTTGAAGATAAAAAGCTGGAACTTAGTACAAATTCTATTTTTGGTCAGTTGATCCAACTAACAAACTTCATAAGAATCGGCCGACTATATCCTACTGCTGCCATATAACTGAACGATCGGAAATGACCCAACTTTCGTGTTTTTGAAGATAAAAAGCTGGAACTTAGTATAAATTCTATTTTTTGTCAGTTGATCCATCTTACAAACTTCATAAGAATCGGCCGACTATATCCTATAGCTGCCATATAACTGAACGATCGGAAATGACCCAACTTTCGTGTTTTTGAAGATAGAAAGCTGGAACTTAGTACAAATTCTATTTTTGGTCAGTTGATCCAACTAACAAAATTCATAATTTCATTTGCCATATAACTGAACGATCGGAAATGACCCAACTTTCGTGTTTTTGAAGATAAAAAGCTGGAACTTAGTACAAATTCTATTTTTGGTCAGTTGATCCAACTAACAAACTTCATAAGAATCGGCCGACTATATCCTACAGATGCCAAGTAACTGAACGATCGGAAATGACCCAACTTTTGTGTTTTTGAAGATAGAACGCTGGAACTTAGTATAAATTTTATGTTTGGTCAGTTGATCCAACTAACAAACTTCATAAGGATCGGCCGACTATATCCTATAGATGCCATGTAACTGAACGATCGGAAATGACCCAACTTTCGTGTGTTTGAAGATAGAAAACTGAGACTAAGTAGAGTTTCTCTTTTTGGTCAGATAATCCGACATACCTAATTTCGTAAGTATCGGCCAACTTTATCCTATAGCTGCCATATTACTGAACGATCGGAAATGACCCAACTTTTGTGTTTTTGAAGATAGAAAGCTGGAACTTAGTACAAATTTTATTTTTGGTCAGTTGATCCAACTAACAAATTTCATAATTTCATTTTCCATATAACTGAACGATCGGAAATGACCCAACTTTCGTGTTTTTGAAGATAGAAAGCTGGAACTTAGTACAAATTCTATTTTTGGTCAGTTGATCCAACTAACAAACTTCATAAGGATCGGCCGACTATATCCCACAGCTGCCACATAACTGAACGATCGGAAATGACCCAACTTTCGTGTGTGTGAAGATTGAAAACTGAAACTAAGTAGAGATTCTCTTTTTGGTCAGATAATCCGACATACCTAATTTCGTAAGTATCGGCCAACTTTATCCTATAGCTGCCATATAACTGAACGATCGGAAATGACCGAACTTTTGTGTTTTTGAAGATAGAACGTTGGAACTTAGTATAAATTCTGTTTTTTGTCAGTTGATCCATCTTACAAACTTCATAAGAATCGGCCGACTATATCCTACAGCTGCCATATAACTGAACGATCGGAAATGACCCAACTTTTGTGTTTTTGAAGATAGAACGTTGGAACTTAGTATAAATTCTCTTTTTGGTCAGTTGATCCATCTTACAAACTTCATAAGAATCGGCCGACTATATCCTATAGCTGCCATATAACTGAACGATCAGAAATGACCCAACTTTTGTGTTTTTGAAGATAGAACGCTGGAACTTAGTACAAATTCTATTTTTGTTCAGTTGATCCAACTAACAAATTTTATAATGATCGGCCGACTATATCCTATAGATGCCATGTAACTGAACGATCGGAAATGACCCAACTTTCGTGTTTTTGATGATAGAAAACTGAAACTAAGTAGAGATTGTCTTTTTGGTCAGTTGATCCAACTAACAAACTTCATAAGAATCGGCCGACTATATCCTATAGCTGTCATATAACTGAACGATCGGAAATGACCCAACTTTTGTGTTTTTGAAGATAGAAAGCTGGAACTTAGTACAAATTATATTTTTGGTCAGTTGATCCAACTAACAAACTTCATAAGGATCGGCCGACTATATCCTACAGCTGCCATATAACTGAACGATCGGAAATGACCCAACTTTCGTGTGTTTGAAGATAGAAAATTGAAACTAAGTAGAGATTTTTTTTTGGTCAGATATTCCGACATACCTAATTTCGTAAGCATCGGCCAATTCTATCCTATAGCTGCCATATAACTGAACGATCGGAAATGACCCAACTTTCGTGTGTTTGAAGATAGAAAACTGAAACTCAGTAGAGATTCTCTTTTGGTCAGTTGATCCAACTAACAAACTTCATAAGAATCGGCCGACTATATCCTATAGCTGCCAAATAACTGAACGATCGGAAATGACACAACTTTTGTGTTTTTGCAGATAGAAAGATGGAACTTAGTACAAATTCTATTTTTGGTCAGTTGATCCAACTAACAAACTTCATAAGGATCGGCCGACTATATCCTACAGCTGCCATATAACTGAACGATCGGAAATGACCCAACTTTCGTGTGTTTGAAGATAGAAAACTGAAACTAAGTAGAGATTCTCTTTTTGTCAGATATTCCGACATACCTATTTTCGTAAGTATCGGCCAACTTTATCCTATAGCTGCCATATTACTGAACGATCGGAAATGACCCAACTTTTGTGTTTTTGAAGATAGAAAGCTGGAACTTAGTACAAATTCTATTTTTGGTCAGTTGATCCAACTTACAAATTTCATAATTTCATTTGCCATATAACTGAACGATCGGAAATGACCCAACTTTCGTGTTTTTCAAGATAGAAAGCTGGAACTTAGTACAAATTCTATGTTTGGTCAGTTGATCCAACTAACAAACTTCATAAGAATCGGCCGACTATATCCTATAGCTGCCATATATCTGAACGATCGGAAATGACCCAACTATCGTGTTTTTGAAGATAGAAAGCTGGAACTTAGTACAAATTCTATGTTTGGTCAGTTGATCCAACTAACAAACTTCATAAGGATCGGCCGACTATATCCTACAGCTGCCATATAACTGAACGATCGGAAATGACCCAACTTTCGTGTGTTTGAAGATAGAAAACTGAAACTAAGTAAAAGATTCTCTTTTTGGTCAGATATTCCGACATACCTAATTTCGTAAGTATCGACCAACTTTATCCTATAGCTGCCATATTACTGAACGATCGAAAATGACCAAACTTTTGTGTTTTTGAAGATAGAAAGCTGGAACTTAGTACAAATTCTATTTTTGATCATTTGATCCAACTAACAAATTTCATAATTTCATTTGCCATATAACTGAACGATCGGAAATGACCCAACTTTCGTGTTTTTGAAGATAGAAAGCTGGGACTTAGTACAAATTCTATGTTTGGTCAGTTGATCCAACTAACAAACTTCATAAGAATCGGCCGACTATATCCTATAGCTTCCATATAACTGAACGATCGGAAATGACCCAACTTTTGTGTTGTTGAGAAAACTGAAAGATAGAAAACTGAAACTAAGTAGAGATTCTCTTTTTGGTCAGTTGATCCAACTAACAAACTTCATAAGAATCGGCCGACTATATCCTATAGCTGCCAAATAACTGAACGATCGGAAATGACCCAACTTTTGTGTTTTTGAAGAAAGAAAGCTGGAACTTAGTATAAATTCTATGTTTGGTCAGTTGATCCAACTAACAAACTTCATAAGGATCGGCCGACTATATCCTATAGATGCCATGTAACTGAACGATCGGAAATGACCCAACTTTCGTGTGTTTGAAGATAGAAAACTGAGACTAAGTAGAGTTTCTCTTTTTGGTCAGATAATCCGACATACCTAATTTCGTAAGTATCGGCCAACTTTATCCTATAGCTGCCATATAACTGAACGATCAGAAATGACCCAACTTTTGTGTTTTTGAAGATAGAAAGCTGGAACTTAGTACAAATTTTATTTTTGGTCAGTTGATCCAACTAACAAACTTCATAAGAATCGGCCGACTATATCCTATAGCTGCCAAATAACTGAACGATCGGAAATGACCCAACTTTTGTGTTTTTGAAGAAAGAAAGCTGGAACTTAGTATAAATTCTATGTTTGGTCAGTTGATCCAACTAACAAACTTCATAAGGATCGGCCGACTATATCCCACAGCTGCCACATAACTGAACGATCGGAAATGACCCAACTTTCGTGTGTGTGAAGATTGAAAACTGAAACTAAGTAGAGATTCTCTTTTTGGTCAGATAATCCGACATACCTAATTTCGTAAGTATCGGCCAACTTTATCCTATAGCTGCCATATAACTGAACGATCGGAAATGACCGAACTTTTGTGTTTTTGAAGATAGAACGTTGGAACTTAGTATAAATTCTGTTTTTTGTCAGTTGATCCATCTTACAAACTTCATAAGAATCGGCCGACTATATCCTACAGCTGCCATATAACTGAACGATCGGAAATGACCCAACTTTTGTGTTTTTGAAGATAGAACGTTGGAACTTAGTACAAATTCTATTTTTGTTCAGTTGATCCAACTAACAAATTTTATAAGGATCGGCCGACTATATCCTATAGATGCCATGTAACTGAACGATCGGAAATGACCCAAGTTTCGTGTTTTTGATGATAGAAAACTGAGACTAAGTAGAGATTGTCTTTTTGGTCAGTTGATCCAACTAACAAATTTCATAATTTCATTTTCCATATAACTGAACGATCGGAAATGACCCAACTTTCGTGTTTTTGAAGATTGAAAACTGAAACTAAGTATAAATTCTCTTTTTGGTCAGTTGATCCATCTTACAAACTTCATAAGAATCGGCCGACTATATCCTATAGCTGCCATATAACTGAACGATCAGAAATGACCCAACTTTTGTGTTTTTGAAGATAGAACGCTGGAACTTAGAACAAATTCTATTTTTGTTCAGTTGATCCAACTAACAAATTTTATAAGGATCGGCCGACTATATCCTATAGATGCCATGTAACTGAACGATCGGAAATGACCCAACTTTCGTGTTTTTGATGATAGAAAACTGAGACTAAGTAGAGATTGTCTTTTTGGTCAGTTGATCCAACTAACAAACTTCATAAGAATCGGCCGACTATATCCTATAGCTGTCATATAACTGAACGATCGGAAATGACCCAACTTTTGTGTTTTTTGAAGATAGAAAGCTGGAACTTAGTACAAATTATATTTTTGGTCAGTTGATCCAACTAACAAACTTCATAAGGATCGGCCGACTATATCCTACAGCTGCCATATAACTGAACGATCGGAAATGAGCCAACTTTCGTGTGTTTGAAGATAGAAAATTGAAACTAAGTAGAGATTTTTTTTGGTCAGATAATCCGACATACCTAATTTCGTAAGCATCGGCCAATTCTATCCTATAGCTGCCATATAACTGAACGATCGGAAATGACCCAACTTTCGTGTGTTTGAAGATAGAAAACTGAAACTCAGTAGAGATTCTCTTTTGGTCAGTTGATCCAACTAACAAACTTCATAAGAATCGGCCGACTATATCCTATAGCTGCCAAATAACTGAACGATCGGAAATGACACAACTTTTGTGTTTTTGCAGATAGAAAGCTGGAACTTAGTACAAATTCTATTTTTGGTCAGTTGATCCAACTAACAAACTTCATAAGGATCGGCCGACTATATCCTACAGCTGCCATATAACTGAACGATCGGAAATGACCCAACTTTCGTGTGTTTGAAGATAGAAAACTGAAACTAAGTAGAGATTCTCTTTTTGTCAGATATTCCGACATACCTATTTTCGTAAGTATCGGCCAACTTTATCCTATAGCTGCCATATTACTGAACGATCGGAAATGACCCAACTTTTGTGTTTTTGAAGATAGAAAGCTGGAACTTAGTACAAATTCTATTTTTGGTCAGTTGATCCAACTTACAAATTTCATAATTTCATTTGCCATATAACTGAACGATCGGAAATGACCCAACTTTCGTGTTTTTCAAGATAGAAAGCTGGAACTTAGTACAAATTCTATGTTTGGTCAGTTGATCCAACTAACAAACTTCATAAGAATCGGCCGACTATATCCTATAGCTGCCATATAACTGAACGATCGGAAATGACCCAACTATCGTGTTTTTGAAGATAGAAAGCTGGAACTTAGTACAAATTCTATGTTTGGTCAGTTGATCCAACTAACAAACTTCATAAGGATCGGCCGACTATATCCTACAGCTGCCATATAACTGAACGATCGGAAATGACCCAACTTTCGTGTGTTTGAAGATAGAAAACTGAAACTAAGTAAAGATTCTCTTTTTGGTCAGATATTCCGACATACCTAATTTCGTAAGTATCGGCCAACTTTATCCTATAGCTGCCATATTACTGAACGATCGAAAATGACCAAACTTTTGTGTTTTTGAAGATAGAAAGCTGGAACTTAGTACAAATTCTATGTTTGGTCAGTTGATCCAACTAACAAACTTCATAAGAATCGGCCGACTATATCCTATAGCTTCCATATAACTGAACGATCGGAAATGACCCAACTTTTGTGTTTTTGAAGATAGAAAGCTGGAACTTAGTACAAATTATATTTTTGGTCAGTTGATCCAACTAACAAACTTCATAAGGATCGGCCGACTATATCCTACAGCTGCCATATAACTGAACGATCGGAAATGAGCCAACTTTCGTGTGTTTGAAGATAGAAAATTGAAACTAAGTAGAGATTTTTTTTTGGTCAGATAATCCGACATACCTAATTTCGTAAGCATCGGCCAATTCTATCCTATAGCTGCCATATAACTGAACGATCGGAAATGACCCAACTTTCGTGTGTTTGAAGATAGAAAACTGAAACTCAGTAGAGATTCTCTTTTTGGTCAGTTGATCCAACTAACAAACTTCATAAGAATCGGCCGACTATATCCTATAGCTGCCAAATAACTGAACGATCGGAAATGACACAACTTTTGTGTTTTTGCAGATAGAAAACTGGAACTTAGTACAAATTCTATTTTTGGTCAGTTGATCCAACTAACAAACTTCATAAGGATCGGCCGACTATATCCTACAGCTGCCATATAACTGAACGATCGGAAATGAGCCAACTTTCGTGTGTTTGAAGATAGAAAATTGAAACTAAGTAGAGATTTTTTTTTGGTCAGATAATCCGACATACCTAATTTCGTAAGCATCGGCCAATTCTATCCTATAGCTGCCATATAACTGAACGATCGGAAATAACCCAACTTTCGTGTGTTTGAAGATAGAAAACTGAAACTAAGTAGAGATTCTCTTTTTGTCAGATATTCCGACATACCTATTTTCGTAAGTATCGGCCAACTTTATCCTATAGCTGCCATATAACTGAACGATCGAAAATGACCAAACTTTTGTGTTTTTGAAGATAGAAAGCTGGAACTTAGTACAAATTCTATGTTTGGTCAGTTGATCCAACTAACAAACTTCATAAGAATCGGCCGACTATATCCTATAGCTGCCATATAACTGAACGATCGGAAATGACCCAACTATCGTGTTTTTGAAGATAGAAAGCTGGAACTTAGTACAAATTCTATGTTTGGTCAGTTGATCCAACTAACAAACTTCATAAGGATCGGCCGACTATATCCTACAGCTGCCATATAACTGAACGATCGGAAATGACCCAACTTTCGTGTGTTTGAAGATAGAAAACTGAAACTAAGTAAAGATTCTCTTTTTGGTCAGATATTCCGACATACCTAATTTCGTAAGTATCGGCCAACTTTATCCTATAGCTGCCATATTACTGAACGATCGAAAATGACCAAACTTTTGTGTTTTTGAAGATAGAAAGCTGGAACTTAGTACAAATTCTATGTTTGGTCAGTTGATCCAACTAACAAACTTCATAAGAATCGGCCGACTATATCCTATAGCTTCCATATAACTGAACGATCGGAAATGACCCAACTTTTGTGTTGTTGAGAAAACTGAAAGATAGAAAACTGAAACTAAGTAGAGATTCTCTTTTTGGTCAGTTGATCCAACTAACAAACTTCATAAGAATCGGCCGACTATATCCTATAGCTGCCAAATAACTGAACGATCGGAAATGACCCAACTTTTGTGTTTTTGAAGAAAGAAAGCTGGAACTTAGTACAAATTCTATTTTTGGTCAGTTGATCCAACTAACAAACTTCATAAGAATCGGCCGACTATATCCTATAGCTTCCAAATAACTGAACGATCGGAAATGACCCAACTTTTGTGCTTTTGCAGATAGAAAGCTAAAACTAAGTAGAGATTCTCTTTCTGGTCAGATAATCCGACATACCTAATTTCGTAAGTATCGGCCAACTTTATCCTATAGCTGCCATATAACTGAACGATCGGAAAGGACCCAACTTTTGCGTTTTTGAAGATAGAACGTTGGAACTTAGTATAAATTCTGTTTTTTGTCAGTTGATCCATCTTACAAACTTCATAAGAATCGGCCGACTATATCCTACAGCTGTCATATAACTGAACGATCGGAAATGACCCAACTTTTGTGTTTTTGAAGATAGAACGTTGGAACTTAGTATAAATTCTATTTTTTGTCAGTTGATGCAACTAAAAAAACTTCAAAAGGATCGGCCGACTATATCCTACAGCTGCCACATAACTGAACGATCGGAAATGACCCAACTTTCGTGTGTTTAAAGATAGAAAACTGAAACTAAGTAGAGATTCTCTTTCTGGTCAGATAATCCGACATACCTAATTTCGTAAGTATCGGCCAACTTTATCCTATAGCTGCCATATAACTGAACGATCGGAAAGGACCCAACTTTTGTGTTTTTGAAGATAGAACGTTGGAACTTAGTATAAATTCTGTTTTTTGTCAGTTGATCCATCTTACAAACTTCATAAGAATCGGCCGACTATATCCTACAGCTGTCATATAACTGAACGATCGGAAATGACCCAACTTTTGTGTTTTTGAAGATAGAACGTTGGAACTTAGTATAAATTCTATTTTTGTCAGTTGATCCATCTTACAAACTTCATAAGAATCGGCCGACTATATCCTATAGCTGCCATATAACTGAACGATCGGAAATGACCAAACTTTCGTGTTTTTTGAAGATAGAAAGCTGGAACTTAGTACAAATTCTATTTTTGGTCAGTTGATCCAACTAACAAACTTCATAAGAATCGGCCGACTATGTCCTATAGCTTCCAAATAACTGAACGATCGGAAATGACCCAACTTTTGTGCTTTTGCAGATAGAAAGCTGGAACTTAGTACAAATTCTATTTTTGGTCAGTTGATCCAACTAACAAACTTCATAAGGATCGGCCGACTATATCCTACAGCTGCCATATAACTGAACGATCGGAAATGACCCAACTTTCGTGTGTTTGAAGATAGAAAACTGAAACTAAGTAGAGATTCTCTTTTTTGTCAGACATTCCGACATACCTAATTTCGTAAGTATTGGCCAACTTTATCCTATAGCTGCCATATTACTGAACGATCGGAAATGACCCAACTTTTGTGTTTTTGAAGATAGAAAGCTGGAACTTAGTACAAATTCTATTTTTGGTCAGTTGATCCAACTAACAAATTTCATAATTTCATTTGCCATATAACTGAACGATCGGAAATGACCAAACTTTCGTGTTTTTGAAGATAGAAAGCTGGAACTTAGTACAAATTCTATTTTTGGTCAGTTGATCCAACTAACAAACTTCATAAGAATCGGCCGACTATATCCTATAGCTGCCAAATAACTGAACGATCGGAAATGACCCAACTTTTGTGCTTTTGCAGATAGAAAGCTGGAACTTAGTACAAATTCTATTTTTGGTCAGTTGATCCAACTAACAAACTTCATAAGGATCGGCCGACTATATCCTACAGCTGCCATATAACTGAACGATCGGAAATGACCCAACTTTCGTGTGTTTGAAGATAGAAAACTGAAACTAAGTAGAGATTCTCTTTTTTGTCAGACATTCCGACATACCTAATTTCGTAAGTATTGGCCAACTTTATCCTATAGCTGCCATATAACTGAACGATCGGAAATGACCCAACTTTTGTGTTTTTGAAGATAGAACGTTGGAACTTAGTATAAATTCTGTTTTTTGTCGGTTGATCCATCTTACAAACTTCATAAGAATCGGCCGACTATATCCTACAGCCGCCAAGTAACTGAACGATCGGAAATGACCCAACTTTCGTGTTTTTAATTATAGAAAACTGAAACTTAGTACAGATTCTATTTTTGGTCAGTGGATCCAACTAACAAACTTCATAAGAATCGGCCGACTATATCCTACAGCTGCCATATAACTGAACGATCGGAAATGACCCAACTTTTGTGTTTTTGAAGATAGAACGTTGGAACTTAGTATAAATTCTATTTTTTGTCAGTTGATCCATCTTACAAACTTCATAAGAATCGGCCGACTATATCCTATAGCTGCCATATAACTGAACGATCGGAAATGACCAAACTTTCGTGTTTTTGAAGATAGAAAGCTGGAACTTAGTACAAATTCTATTTTTGGTCAGTTGATCCAACTAACAAACTTCATAAGAATCGGCCGACTATATCCTATAGCTGCCAAATAACTGAACGATCGGAAATGACCCAACTTTTGTGCTTTTGCAGATAGAAAGCTGGAACTTAGTACAAAATCTATTTTTGGTCAGTTGATCCAACTAACAAACTTCATAAGGATCGGCCGACTATATCCTACAGCTGCCACATAACTGAACGATCGGAAATGACCCAACTTTCGTGTGTGTGAAGATTGAAAACTGAAACTAAGTAGAGATTCTCTTTTTGGTCAGATAATCCGACATACCTAATTTCGTAAGTATCGGCCAACTTTATCCTATAGCTGCCATATAACTGAACGATCGGAAATGACCGAACTTTTGTGTTTTTGAAGATAGAACGTTGGAACTTAGTATAAATTCTGTTTTTTGTCAGTTGATCCATCTTACAAACTTCATAAGAATCGGCCGACTATATCCTACAGCTGTCATATAACTGAACGATCGGAAATGACCCAACTTTTGTGTTTTTGAAGATAGAACGTTGGAACTTAGTATAAATTCTATTTTTGTCAGTTGATCCATCTTACAAACTTCATAAGAATCGGCCGACTATATCCTATAGCTGCCATATAACTGAACGATCGGAAATGACCAAACTTTCGTGTTTTTGAAGATAGAAAGCTGGAACTTAGTACAAATTCTATTTTTGGTCAGTTGATCCAACTAACAAACTTCATAAGAATCGGCCGACTATGTCCTATAGCTTCCAAATAACTGAACGATCGGAAATGACCCAACTTTTGTGCTTTTGCAGATAGAAAGCTGGAACTTAGTACAAATTCTATTTTTGGTCAGTTGATCCAACTAACAAACTTCATAAGGATCGGCCGACTATATCCTACAGCTGTCATATAACTGAACGATCGGAAATGACCCAACTTTCGTGTGTTTGAAGATAGAAAACTGAAACTAAGTAGAGATTCTCTTTTTTGTCAGATATTCCGACATACCTAATTTCGTAAGTATCGGCCAACTTTATCCTATAGCTGCCATATTACTGAACGATCGGAAATGACCCAACTTTTGTGTTTTTGAAGATAGAAAGCTGGAACTTAGTACAAATTCTATTTTTGGTCAGTTGATCCAACTAACAAATTTCATAATTTCATTTGCCATATAACTGAACGATCGGAAATGACCAAACTTTCGTGTTTTTGAAGATAGAAAGCTGGAACTTAGTACAAATTCTATTTTTGGTCAGTTGATCCAACTAACAAACTTCATAAGAATCGGCCGACTATATCCTATAGCTGCCAAATAACTGAACGATCGGAAATGACCCAACTTTTGTGCTTTTGCAGATAGAAAGCTGGAACTTAGTACAAAATCTATTTTTGGTCAGTTGATCCAACTAACAAACTTCATAAGGATCGGCCGACTATATCCTACAGCTGCCACATAACTGAACGATCGGAAATGACCCAACTTTCGTGTGTGTGAAGATAGAAAACTGAAACTAAGTAGAGATTCTCTTTTTGGTCAGATAATCCGACATACCTAATTTCGTAAGTATCGGCCAACTTTATCCTATAGCTGCCATATAACTGAACGATCGGAAATGACCCAACTTTTGTGTTTTTGAAGATAGAACGTTGGAACTTAGTATAAATTCTATTTTTTGTCAGTTGATCCATCTTACAAACTTCATAAGAATCGGCCGACTATATCCTATAGCTGCCATATAACTGAACGATCGGAAATGACCAAACTTTCGTGTTTTTGAAGATAGAAAGCTGGAACTTAGTACAAATTCTATTTTTGGTCAGTTGATCCAACTAACAAACTTCATAAGAATCGGCCGACTATATCCTATAGCTGCCAAATAACTGAACGATCGGAAATGACCCAACTTTTGTGCTTTTGCAGATAGAAAGCTGGAACTTAGTACATAATCTATTTTTGGTCAGTTGATCCAACTAACAAACTTCATAAGGATCGGCCGACTATATCCTACAGCTGCCACATAACTGAACGATCGGAAATGACCCAACTTTCGTGTGTGTGAAGATAGAAAACTGAAACTAAGTAGAGATTCTCTTTTTGGTCAGATAATCCGACATACCTAATTTCGTAAGTATCGGCCAACTTTATCCTATAGCTGCCATATAACTGAACGATCGGAAATGACCCAACTTTTGTGTTTTTGAAGATAGAACGTTGGAACTTAGTATAAATTCTGTTTTTTGTCGGTTGATCCATCTTACAAACTTCATAAGAATCGGCCGACTATATCCTACATCCGCCAAGTAACTGAACGATCGGAAATGACCCAACTTTCGTGTTTTTAATTATAGAAAACTGAAACTTAGTACAGATTCTATTTTTGGTCAGTGGATCCAACTAACAAACTTCATAAGAATCGGCCGACTATATCCTACAGCTTCCATATAACTGAACGATCGGAAATGACCCAACTTTTGTGTTTTTGAAGATAGAACGTTGGAACTGCGTATAAATTCTGTTTTTTGTCAGTTGATCCATCTTACAAACTTCATAAGAATGGGCCGACTATATCCTACAGCCGCCAAGTAACTGAACGATCGGAAATGACCCAACTTTCGTGTTTTTAATGATAGAAAACTGAAACTTAGTACAAATTCTATTTTTGGTCAGTTGATCCAACTAAAAAACTTCATAAGAATCGGCCGACTATATCCTACAGCTGCCATATAACTGAACGATCGGAAATGACCCAAATTTCGTGTTTTTAATGATAGAAAACTGAAACTTAGTACAGATTCTATTTTTGGTCAGTTGATCCAACTAACAAACTTCATAAGAATCGGCCGACTATATCCTATAGCTGCCAAATAACTGAACGATCGGAAATGACCCAACTTTTGTGCTTTTGCAGATAGAAAGCTGGAACTTAGTACAAATTCTAGTTTTGGTCAGTTGATCCAACTAACAAACTTCATAAGGATCGGCCGACTATATCCTACAGCTGCCACATAACTGAACGATCGGAAATGACCCAACTTTCGTGTGTGTGAAGATAGAAAACTGAAACTAAGTAGAGATTCTCTTTTTGGTCAGTTGATCCAACTAACAAACTTCATAAGAATCGGCCGACTATATCCTATAGCTGCCATATAACTGAACGATCGGAAATGACCCAACTTTTGTGTTTTTGAAGATAGAAAGCTGGAACTTAATACAAATTCTATTTTTGGTCAGTTGATCCAACTAACAAGCTTCATAAGAATCGGCCGACTATATCCTATAGCTGCCATATAACTAAACGATGGGAAATGACCCAACTTTTGTGTTTTTGAAGATAGAATCTGGAACTTAGTACAAATTCTATTTTTGGTCAGTTGATCCAACTAACAAATTTCATAAGAATCGGCCGACTATATCCTACAGATGCCAAGTAACTGAACGATCGGAAATGACCCAACTTTCGTGTTTTTAATGATAGAAAACTGAAACTAAGTACAGATTCTATTTTTGGTCAGTTGATCCAACTAGCAAATTTCATAATTTCATTTGCCATATAACTGAACGATCGGAAATGACCCAACTTTCGTGTTTTTGAAGATAGAAAACTGAAACTAAGTAGAGATTCTCTTTTTGGTCAGTTGATCCATCTTACAAACTTCATAAGAATCGGCCGACTATATCCTATAGCCGCCAAGTAACTGAACGATCGGAAATGACCCAACTTTCGTGTTTTTAATTATAGAAAACTGAAACTTAGTACAGATTCTATTTTTGGTCAGTGGATCCAACTAACAAACTTCATAAGAATCGGCCGACTATATCCTACAGCTGCCATATAACTGAACGATCGGAAATGACCCAACTTTTGTGTTTTTGAAGATAGAACGTTGGAACTTAGTATAAATTCTATTTTTTGTCAGTTGATCCATCTTACAAACTTCATAAGAATCGGCCGACTATATCCTATAGCTGCCATATAACTGAACGATCGGAAATGACCAAACTTTCGTGTTTTTGAAGATAGAAAGCTGGAACTTAGTACAAATTCTATTTTTGGTCAGTTGATCCAACTAACAAACTCCATAAGAATCGGCCGACTATATCCTATAGCTGCCAAATAACTGAACGATCGGAAATGACCCAACTTTTGTGCTTTTGCAGATAGAAAGCTGGAACTTAGTACAAAATCTATTTTTGGTCAGTTGATCCAACTAACAAACTTCATAAGGATCGGCCGACTATATCCTACAGCTGCCACATAACTGAACGATCGGAAATGACCCAACTTTCGTGTGTGTGAAGATAGAAAACTGAAACTAAGTAGAGATTCTCTTTTTGGTCAGATAATCCGACATACCTAATTTCGTAAGTATCGGCCAACTTTATCCTATAGCTGCCATATAACTGAACGATCGGAAATGACCCAACTTTTGTGTTTTTGAAGATAGAACGTTGGAACTTAGTATAAATTCTGTTTTTTGTCGGTTGATCCATCTTACAAACTTCATAAGAATCGGCCGACTATATCCTACATCCGCCAAGTAACTGAACGATCGGAAATGACCCAACTTTCGTGTTTTTAATTATAGAAAACTGAAACTTAGTACAGATTCTATTTTTGGTCAGTGGATCCAACTAACAAACTTCATAAGAATCGGCCGACTATATCCTACAGCTTCCATATAACTGAACGATCGGAAATGACCCAACTTTTGTGTTTTTGAAGATAGAACGTTGGAACTTAGTATAAATTCTGTTTTTTGTCGGTTGATCCATCTTACAAACTTCATAAGAATCGGCCGACTATATCCTACATCCGCCAAGTAACTGAACGATCGGAAATGACCCAACTTTCGTGTTTTTAATGATAGAAAACTGAAACTTAGTACAAATTCTATTTTTGGTCAGTTGATCCAACTAAAAAACTTCATAAGAATCGGCCGACTATATCCTACAGCTGCCATATAACTGAACGATCGGAAATGACCCAAATTTCGTGTTTTTAATGATAGAAAACTGAAACTTAGTACAGATTCTATTTTTGGTCAGTTGATCCAACTAACAAACTTCATAAAAATCGGCCGACTATATCCTATAGCTGCCAAATAACTGAACGATCGGAAATGACCCAACTTTTGTGCTTTTGCAGATAGAAAGCTGGAACTTAGTACAAATTCTAGTTTTGGTCAGTTGATCCAACTAACAAACTTCATAAGGATCGGCCGACTATATCCTACAGCTGCCACATAACTGAACGATCGGAAATGACCCAACTTTCGTGTGTGTGAAGATAGAAAACTGAAACTAAGTAGAGATTCTCTTTTTGGTCAGTTGATCCAACTAACAAACTTCATAAGAATCGGCCGACTATATCCTATAGCTGCCATATAACTGAACGATCGGAAATGACCCAACTTTTGTGTTTTTGAAGATAGAAAGCTGAAACTTAATACAAATTCTATTTTTGGTCAGTTGATCCAACTAACAAGCTTCATAAGAATCGGCCGACTATATCCTATAGCTGCCATATAACTAAACGATGGGAAATGACCCAACTTTTGTGTTTTTGAAGATAGAATCTGGAACTTAGTACAAATTCTATTTTTGGTCAGTTGATCCAACTAACAAATTTCATAAGAATCGGCCGACTATATCCTACAGATGCCAAGTAACTGAACGATCGGAAATGACCCAACTTTCGTGTTTTTAATGATAGAAAACTGAATTTAAGTACAGATTCTATTTTTGGTCAGTTGATCCAACTAGCAAATTTCATAATTTCATTTGCCATATAACTGAACGATCGGAAATGACCCAACTTTCGTGTTTTTGAAGATAGAAAACTGAAACTAAGTAGAGATTCTCTTTTTGGTCAGTTGATCCATCTTACAAACTTCATAAGAATCGGCCGACTATATCCTATAGCTGCCATATAACTGAACGATCGGAAATGACCAAACTTTCGTGTTTTTGAAGATAGAAAGCTGGAACTTAGTACAAATTCTATTTTTGGTCAGTTGATCCAACTAACAAACTTCATAAGAATCGGCCGACTATATCCTATAGCTGCCAAATAACTGAACGATCGGAAATGACCCAACTTTTGTGCTTTTGCAGATAGAAAGCTGGAACTTAGTACAAAATCTATTTTTGGTCAGTTGATCCAACTAACAAACTTCATAAGGATCGGCCGACTATATCCTACAGCTGCCACATAACTGAACGATCGGAAATGACCCAACTTTCGTGTGTGAAGATAGAAAACTGAAACTAAGTAGAGATTCTCTTTTTGGTCAGATAATCCGACATACCTAATTTCGTAAGTATCGGCCAACTTTATCCTATAGCTGCCATATAACTGAACGATCGGAAATGACCCAACTTTTGTGTTTTTTAAGATAGAACGTTGGAACTTAGTATAAATTCTGTTTTTTGTCGGTTGATCCATCTTACAAACTTCATAAGAATCGGCCGACTATATCCTACAGCCGCCAAGTAACTGAACGATCGGAAATGACCCAACTTTCGTGTTTTTAATTATAGAAAACTGAAACTTAGTACAGATTCTATTTTTGGTCAGTGGATCCAACTAACAAACTTCATAAGAATCGGCCGACTATATCCTACAGCTGCCATATAACTGAACGATCGGAAATGACCCAACTTTTGTGTTTTTGAAGATAGAACGTTGGAACTTCGAATAAATTCTGTTTTTTGTCAGTTGATCCATCTTACAAACTTCATAAGAATCGGCCGACTATATCCTACAGCCGCCAAGTAACTGAAGGATCGGAAATGACCCAACTTTCGTGTTTTTAATGATAGAAAACTGAAACTTAGTACAAATTCTATTTTTGGTCAGTTGATCCAACTAAAAAACTTCATAAGAATCGGCCGACTATATCCTACAGCTGCCATATAACTGAACGATCGGAAATGACCCAAATTTCGTGTTTTTAATGATAGAAAACTGAAACTTAGTACAGATTCTATTTTTGGTCAGTTGATCCAACTAACAAACTTCATAAGAATCGGCCGACTATATCCTATAGCTGCCAAATAACTGAACGATCGGAAATGACCCAACTTTTGTGCTTTTGCAGATAGAAAGCTGGAACTTAGTACAAATTCTATTTTTGGTCAGTTGATCCAACTAACAAACTTCATAAGGATCGGCCGACTATATCCTACAGCTGCCACATAACTGAACGATCGGAAATGACCCAACTTTCGTGTGTGTGAAGATAGAAAACTGAAACTAAGTAGAGTTTCTTTTTTTTGGTCAGTTGATCCAACTAACAAACTTCATAAGAATCGGCCGACTATATCCTATAGCTGCCATATAACTGAACGATCGGAAATGACCCAACTTTTGTGTTTTTGAAGATAGAAAGCTGGAACTTAATACAAATTCTATTTTTGGTCAGTTGATCCAACTAACAAGCTTCATAAGAATCGGCCGACTATATCCTATAGCTGCCATATAACTAAACGATGGGAAATGACCCAACTTTCGTGTGTTTGAAGATAGAAAATTGAAACTAAGTAGAGATTTTTTTTTGGTCAGATAATCCGACATACCTAATTTCGTAAGCATCGGCCAATTCTATGCTATAGCTGCCATATAACTGAACGATCGAAAATAACCCAACTTGTGTGTGTTTGAAGATAGAAAACTGAAACTCAGTAGAGATTCTCTTTTTGGTCAGTTGATCCAACTAACAAACTTCATAAGGATCGGCCGACTATATCCTACAGCTGCCATATAACTGAACGATCGGAAATGACCCAACTTTCGTGTGTTTGAAGATAGAAAACTGAAACTAAGTAGAGATTCTCTTTTTTGTCAGATATTCCGACATACCTAATTTCGTAAGTATCGGCCATTTTTATCCTATAGCTGCCATATTACTGAACGATCGGAAATGAACCAACTTTTGTGTTTTTGAAGATAGAAAGCTGGAACTTAGTACAAATTCTATTTTTGGTCAGTTGATCCAACTAACAAACTTCATAAGAATCGGCCGACTATATCCTATAGCTTCCAAATAACTGAACGATCGGAAATGACCCAACTTTTGTGCTTTTGCAGATAGAAAGCTGAAACTAAGTAGAGATTCTCTTTCTGGTCAGATAATCCGACATACCTAATTTCGTAAGTATCGGCCAACTTTATCCTATAGCTGCCATATAACTGAACGATCGGAAAGGACCCAACTTTTGCGTTTTTGAAGATAGAACGTTGGAACTTAGTATAAATTCTGTTTTTTGTCAGTTGATCCATCTTACAAACTTCATAAGAATCGGCCGACTATATCCTACAGCTGTCATATAACTGAACGATCGGAAATGACCCAACTTTTGTGCTTTTGCAGATAGAAAGCTGGAACTTAGTACAAAATCTATTTTTGGTCAGTTGATCCAACTAACAAACTTCATAAGGATCGGCCGACTATATCCTACAGCTGCCACATAACTGAACGATCGGAAATGACCCAACTTTCGTGTGTGTGAAGATAGAAAACTGAAACTAAGTAGAGATTCTCTTTTTGGTCAGATAATCCGACATACCTAATTTCGTAAGTATCGGCCAACTTTATCCTATAGCTGCCATATAACTGAACGATCGGAAATGACCCAACTTTTGTGTTTTTTAAGATAGAACGTTGGAACTTAGTATAAATTCTGTTTTTTGTCGGTTGATCCATCTAACAAACTTCATAAGAATCGGCCGACTATATCCTACAGCCGCCAAGTAACTGAACGATCGGAAATGACCCAACTTTCGTGTTTTTAATTATAGAAAACTGAAACTTAGTACAGATTCTATTTTTGGTCAGTGGATCCAACTATCAAACTTCATAAGAATCGGCCGACTATATCCTACAGCTGCCATATAACTGAACGATCGGAAATGACCCAACTTTTGTGTTTTTGAAGATAGAACGTTGGAACTTCGTATAAATTCTGTTTTTTGTCAGTTGATCCATCTTACAAACTTCATAAGAATCGGCCGACTATATCCTACAGCCGCCAAGTAACTGAACGATCGGAAATGACCCAACTTTCGTGTTTTTAATGATAGAAAACTGAAACTTAGTACAAATTCTATTTTTGGTCAGTTGATCCAACTAAACAAGAAAGCAAAGCTAACTTCGGGCGGAGCCGAAGTTGATATACCCTTGCAGTTAAAACCGGATATATATCGCAAACATCGGATATAGTTGGCCGATCCTTATGGGAATAGGAATATATATTCCAATTTATTACAATACAAAATCTAAAAAAGTCCCAAACTTCTATCTTCAAAAATACGAAAGTTGATATTTCTACCAAATACCATTTCCGATCGTTCAGTTATATGGCAGCTATAGGATATAGTCGGCCGATCCTAATGAAATTTGGTAGGTCGGATCAACTGACCAAATATATAATCTGTACCAAGTTCCAGCTTTCTATCTTCAAAAACACGAAAGTTGGGTCATTTCCGATCAATCAGTTATATGGCAGCTATAGAATATAGTCGGCCGATCCTTATGAAATTTGGCATGTCGTAATGTTTTGCCAAAAATAGCTCTCATGTCAAATTTGAACTCTCTAACTCTAAAAACACCAAAGTTATACCATTTCCGATCAATCAGTTATATGGCAGCTATAGGATATAGTCGGCCGATCCGGGCCGTTCCGACTTATATACTGCGTGCAAAGGATAGAAGGGTGTGTGCAAAGTTTCAAGACGATAGCTTTAAAACTGAGAGACTAGTTTGCGTAGAAACAGACAGACGGACAGACAGACGGACAGACAGACGGACAGACAGACGGACAGACGGACAGACGGACAGACGGACATGCTCATATCAACTCAGGAGGTGATCCTGATCAAGAATATATATACTTTATAGGGTCTGAGATGTCTCCTTCACTGCGTTGCACACTTTTGACCAAAATTATAATACCCTCTGCAAGGGTATAAAAACTTCATAAGAATCGGCCGACTATATCCTACAGCTGCCATATAACTGAACGATCGGAAATGACCCAAATTTCGTGTTTTTAATGATAGAAAACTGAAACTTAGTACAGATTCTATTTTTGGTCAGTTGATCCAACTAACAAACTTCATAAGAATCGGCCGACTATATCCTATAGCTGCCAAATAACTGAACGATCGGAAATGACCCAACTTTTGTGCTTTTGCAGATAGAAAGCTGGAACTTAGTACAAATTCTATTTTTGGTCAGTTGATCCAACTAACAAACTTCATAAGGATCGGCCGACTATATCCTACAGCTGCCACATAACTGAACGATCGGAAATGACCCAACTTTCGTGTGTGTGAAGATAGAAAACTGAAACTAAGTAGAGTTTCTTTTTTTTGGTCAGTTGATCCAACTAACAAACTTCATAAGAATCGGCCGACTATATCCTATAGCTGCCATATAACTGAACGATCGGAAATGACCCAACTTTTGTGTTTTTGAAGATAGAAAGCTGGAACTTAATACAAATTCTATTTTTGGTCAGTTGATCCAACTAACAAGCTTCATAAGAATCGGCCGACTATATCCTATAGCTGCCATATAACTAAACGATGGGAAATGACCCAACTTTTGTGTTTTTGAAGATAGAATCTGGAACTTAATACAAATTCTATTTTTGGTCAGTTGATCCAACTAACAAATTTCATAAGAATCGGCCGACTATATCCTACAGATGCCAAGTAACTGAACGATCGGAAATGACCCAACTTTCGTGTTTTTAATGATAGAAAACTGAAACTAAGTACAGATTCTATTTTTGGTCAGTTGATCCAACTAGCAAATTTCATAATTTCATTTGCCATATAACTGAACGATCGGAAATGACCCAACTTTCGTGTTTTTGAAGATAGAAAACTGAAACTAAGTAGAGATTCTCTTTTTGGTCAGTTGATCCATCTTACAAACTTCATAAGAATCGGCCGACTATATCCTATAGCTGCCATATAACTGAACGATCAGAAATGACCCAACTTTTGTGTTTTTGAAGATAGAACGCTGGAACTTAGTACAAATTCTATTTTGGTTCAGTTGATCCAACTAACAAATTTTATAAGGATCGGCCGACTATATCCTATAGATGCCATGTAACTGAACGATCGGAAATGACCCAACTTTCTTGTTTTTGATGATAAAAAACTGAAACTAAGTAGAGATTGTCTTTTTGGTCAGTTGATCCAACTAACAAACTTCATAAGAATCGGCCGACTATATCCTATAGCTGTCATATAACTGAACTATCGGAAATGACCCAACTTTTGTGTTTTTGAAGATAGAAAGCTGGAACTTAGTACAAATTCTATTTTTGGTCAGTTGATCCAACTAACAAACTTCATAAGGATCGGCCGACTATATCCTACAGCTGCCATATAACTGAACGATCGGAAATGACCCAACTTTCGTGTGTTTGAAGATAGAAAATTGAAACTAAGTAGAGATTTTTTTTTGGTCAGATAATCCGACATACCTAATTTCGTAAGCATCGGCCAATTCTATGCTATAGCTGCCATATAACTGAACGATCGAAAATAACCCAACTTGTGTGTGTTTGAAGATAGAAAACTGAAACTCAGTAGAGATTCTCTTTTTGGTCAGTTGATCCAACTAACAAACTTCATAAGGATCGGCCGACTATATCCTACAGCTGCCATATAACTGAACGATCGGAAATGACCCAACTTTCGTGTGTTTGAAGATAGAAAACTGAAACTAAGTAGAGATTCTCTTTTTTGTCAGATATTCCGACATACCTAATTTCGTAAGTATCGGCCATTTTTATCCTATAGCTGCCATATTACTGAACGATCGGAAATGAACCAACTTTTGTGTTTTTGAAGATAGAAAGCTGGAACTTAGTACAAATTCTATTTTTGGTCAGTTGATCCAACTAACAAACTTCATAAGAATCGGCCGACTATATCCTATAGCTTCCAAATAACTGAACGATCGGAAATGACCCAACTTTTGTGCTTTTGCAGATAGAAAGCTGAAACTAAGTAGAGATTCTCTTTCTGGTCAGATAATCCGACATACCTAATTTCGTAAGTATCGGCCAACTTTATCCTATAGCTGCCATATAACTGAACGATCGGAAAGGACCCAACTTTTGCGTTTTTGAAGATAGAACGTTGGAACTTAGTATAAATTCTGTTTTTTGTCAGTTGATCCATCTTACAAACTTCATAAGAATCGGCCGACTATATCCTACAGCTGTCATATAACTGAACGATCGGAAATGACCCAACTTTTGTGTTTTTGAAGATAGAACGTTGGAACTTAGTATAAATTCTGTTTTTTGTCAGTTGATCCATCTTACAAACTTCATAAGAATCGGCCGACTATATCCTACAGCTGTCATATAACTGAACGATCGGAAAGGACCCAACTTTTGCGTTTTTGAAGATAGAACGTTGGAACTTAGTATAAATTCTGTTTTTTGTCAGTTGATCCATCTTACAAACTTCATAAGAATCGGCCGACTATATCCTATAGCTGCCAAATAACTGAACGATCGGAAATGACCCAACTTTTGTGTTTTTGAAGAAAGAAAGCTGGAACTTAGTACTGATGAGAAACGTAGTGCGATGTTGATTTTCCAAAATATATTTATTTCAAGTGGACTGTAAGTACTATGCTGTGTGTTCACGGATTCACTGCTGAAGAATAAGTAACTTAAAAAACTAATACTAAGACATGGCGTCGCGTCGATCTGCATTGCCATGGCAACCCGAACACTGGCAACGCCGCCAGAATGGAGTCCGTTTCTCAACATCCCGGCCCGCCCTGAAACATCGTTTCGGAACAGGGTAGTATAGCAATCTTGGTTATGGGTCGAGTTGCTTCTCCTGTGGCAGTTTTCAATTTGACAGCCCTAACCATACCGTCAGCTCCAGGGTACGTTGCGATAACCAGTGGCCAGGAAGCTGGTGGAGTATTCGAATCCTTGATGAGGACGACGGTTCCTAATTCCACATTCGGCTGCGGTGTTTCCCATTTGGGACGTTGTTGTAGCGTAGTGAGGTATTCCTGGTGCCAGCGCTTCCAGAATCCTTGGTAGAGTGCTTGAACGCCTTGCCAGTAGTCAAGTCGATTTTCAGGGATGTGGCTCAGGTCCCCTTCGGGAATGGTTGTAAATGATCTGCCTATCAACAGATGTGCTGGAGATAGATATGTGACATCGGTGTCCGGTGTATAGTACAATGGTCTCGAGTTTACCACTGCACTGATTTGAGCTAGTAAGGTGTGCATCTGCTCGAACGTCAGGATAGTGTTGCCAATGATGCGGCGCAGATGCAGCTTGACTGATCGAACGGAGGTCTCCCATTTTCCTCCCCAGTGAGGTGCATACGGTGGAATGAAAACCCAGTTAATGCCTTCGTCTGCCAGAGTCTGTGATACCAGGTCTCTGTGATTTGTAGATGCCAGAAGTTGTTGCATCTCATCCAGTGCTCGCTTTGCTCCGACAAAGTTCCTACGGTTGTCACTGTAGATCTGTGCACATTTTCCTCGTAGAGACATGAATCTTCTGAGGGCTGCTAGAAATGCCTCTGTGCTAAGGTCAGTAGCGAGTTCCAGATGTAGTGCCGAAGTGACAAGGCACACAAAAAGGCATATGTATCCCTTTGACTTCTTAGCGTTACGACCCTTTCGATCCTTAAGAATTATTGTTCCAGCGTAATCACATCCAGAGTTGACAAAGGGAAGCGATTGTGTGATTCGGATACTTGGCAAATCGGCCATGAGTTGATGCGTAGTATGATGCCTTTGACGAAAGCATCTGATACAGTTGTGAGTGACCTTCCTTATCAGATTTCGTGCACCAATAATCCAATAACGTTGACGAGTTATTACAAATAGTGCCGATGTACCTGGGTGCAAGTTTACCCAGTGTTCGTGTTCCAGGAGCAGCTTCGTAATGCGGTGAGCCTTCGGCAGCAGTATCGGGTGTTTGACTTCTTCCGGTAGTTTAGATTGTCTCAAGCGCCCGCCAACTCGTAGTAGGTCATCCGAATCAATAAACGGTGCAAGCTTTGATAATTGCGACCTGTTTTGCAGTGGTTGATTCGTCTGGAGAAGCATTCGGTCTTCCCCAAAGCACGCCTGTGCGTTTCTCAGGCATATAAGTCGTGCTGCCTTGATCTCCTCAAAAGACAGTGAGGTTGATTCCGCTCGGTTGCGTGTCTTTTTCAGTCGTCGGATAAAGCGTAGAACATAGCCCACGGTATGTACCAGCTTCTGCCAGGATGAGACGCGTTCAACAAGGTCGTCGAACGCTGAAAATGAGTCGTCCATCCTCTCACGAGTGAGCATGGCTGTGGTCCTCAATTCGTCTTGTGCATGATGGTCTGAAAACTTGAAACTAGTTTCAGAGCTTTGTACCTTAGCCGTGTACTCGTCATCGTAGAGCAGCCATGGTGGCCCGTTCCACCACAGGTGAAATTCTAGTAGTTGGGAAGTCGTCATTCCCCTTGATGCGCAGTCGGCGGGATTTTCCTTTGAGCTTACGTGATGCCAGGTATGTCGTGGCAACGTTTCCAGAATTTCCGAAGTGCGATTTGCGACGAAGGTTTTCATCTTTGATGGTGGATATGATAGCCAGGATAAAACAATAGTTGAATCGCACCACGCAATAACCTGAATTTCCTTGTGTCGTAGACCTTCCTTGAGTGATCGTACCAGGCGACTTAACAGCAGCGCTCCACACAGCTCTAGTCGAGGTAAGGATTGTTGTTTCAGTGGTGCTACCCTGGTTTTGGCAGCCATCAACGAAACCGAATAGGTTCCGTCCTTGTTTCGACACCTGCAGTAAACAGCAGCAGCATATGCCTTAGTCGATGCATCGGAGAAGGCGTGTAGCTCAATCGAGTCCTCCTTGCTAAGGACAAATCGTGGTATTTGCAACTTTCGTAGCGTGTCGAGATCTGCTCTGCACTTGAGCCAAGGTTCGGCAATGTTTGGTGGAAGCTCGGAATCCCAATCGAGATCCAATAACCATAGTCTTTGGAACATGATTTTGAATTGTACCACAATCGGCGATAGTAGGCCAAGTGGGTCAAAGATACGTGCAACATCTGAGAGGATTTGCCTTTTAGTGCAGCTCGGATTTGATGTCAAGCCGGTTTGGTACATCAGCGTATCGTCGGTTGGATTCCAGTAAATTCCAAGAACCTTTATTGAATCTTGTACTCGTGCGTTTCCCGTGCTGATAGCGTCTCTGGAATCGGGCTTACATATTAGTGATGAATTGGATACCCACTTGTCAAGGTCCAATTTGGCGTGTGACATCAGTTGTAATAGCTCATTCTTATTTGCTAGTAGCTCATCTTCGCGGTTCGCTCCAGTGAGTACATCGTCGACGTAGAAGTCCTCTAGAAGAATTCTTGATGCAGTTGGATATTCGTCTCTGTAATCCTGTGCCAGTTGCTCCAATACCCTTACAGCCAGATAGGGCGCACAAGCTGTTCCATATGTTACAGTGCGTAACTGGTAGTGCTTCAAAGGCGCAGATGGATGCTCTCTCCATAGGATTCTTTGGTAGCCTTGATGATCGGTGCTTACCCAAACTTGGCGAAACATTTTGACAATGTCTGCGGAGAATACATATCTATATATTCTGAAGCGGAGGCAAACAGCAAAAAGGTTGCGCTGAATGCTCGGCCCAACGTGTAGTGTGTCATTCAGAGCCACTCCATTTGCGTCCTTGAATGACCCGTCGAATACGACCCTAAGTTTTCGTCCAACTATAGGGTGATGGGGCAGATAGAAGAGGTTACCTGAATCGTTGCTCAATGGTTTAACTTCGGTCATATGACCAAGACTTAGGTATTCCTGCATGAATTTTACATACTTCTCTCGTAGATCCGGATTGCGCTGTAGCCGTTTTTCTACAGCCATGAAGCGAGCTTGTGCTCCTTGGAGTGTGTCTGCAAACTTCGGATTTGCCGTCTTGAATGGTAGCTCGACGATATACTTTCCATCGTTGTCCCTTTTGTGCGTCTCGAGGAAATGTTTCTCCACCGTGTCTTCGTCTGGATCCTTGTGAGCGTAGCTGCTGACTTCTTCTATCTCCCAAAATCGTTGTAGTGTACTATCAATGTTGCATGTGGAGAATAGCGTTGTAGTTGTTGGAGACGGATTAACTCCAACTGATCACCCATCCAAATATCGAAGATATGGCAATAAGATTGCCCATGTTGTCGTGCATCTTTTGGCCCGTTAGCGTGCTCCAAACGTAGTCGCTCCCCAATAAAATGTCTATCGGAGCCACCGATGCGAAGTCGGTATCCGCCATCAGGAATCCATCGAACACCTTGAGTGATGATGGTTCGATGTTGTTTCTCTGCAAAGACGATGTGATCTTACTGAGAACGTGTGCAGTAATCTTTAGTGCGCTGTCTGTGAATCGCGATTTGAGATTCAGCTGTGTGATTCCTCTGGTTGCCTCAGCCTTGATGGAAGAAATTCCCGATACCAATATTCGAGATGATGAACGTGCAAGTCCAAGTGCGTTAATGCAACGTTCCGAAATGTATGACAACTCAGAACCACTGTCCAATAGTAGCCGGCAGTTTGTATATGTTCCATTTGCGTTCTGAACAAATACCAATGCAGTCGGTAGCGTGCTTTGGCGACGCCCTTTTTTGTGGGTAATTTCTGCAAGGCCTGATCCGTATGCAGCCGATTGTGAGCCATGTGCTCGTGCTATGTGACTCACTGTCACCGATGTAGCTTGAGATTCGTCCTGATTCCGCTGATTCTCCCTTCCAGTTGGTACGTCCTGTACCGTAGCCTGCGAAGTGTTCGTAGTTGCTGCAAAGCCTTGCGCGGATGCAGCTTGTTGTACATGTAGTAGCGTATGATGTCGTCCGTGGCATGTTCTACAGTTGAATTTGGATTCACACTGCCTTGTAAAATGTCCCGATCTCAAACAGTTGAAACATAGCGATTTTTCCTTTGCCATTGATCGCCGTTGCTCAACACTCAGCGCCAGGAAGTCCGCAGAGCCTGCTAGGCGGTGCTCGTTCATATTGCCTCTGACGTAAGTGCCCCTCTCGACAGCCAACATGGTATTGGCATGCATAGGTCTTTTTGCCTTTTCCTGCTGCTTAGGTTTGCCATCCCAATTGCTTTGGCGTTGACTGAGTTCAAATTCCTCACAGCGAGTATCCAGGAACTTAAACAAATCGTTGGTTGTTGGTGACTTCAGATCGCGGCTGTCCTCGATCCATTTACGGCGTGTTTCGGCATCCATTTTTTGCAAAATCAAAAGATGATCCAGCAATCTCGTGTGTTTTCTCCGATCGCGTCCAACGCTCGAACTATCTCATTTGCTCCATCAGTTACTTTACGTAGGACCGATACATCAATCTTTGTGGTCTCCGGCAGCTTCGTAAATTTCTCCAATAGGGAATAAACAATGTGGCGTGGTCTGTCGTATCTCTCATTTAAACGCAAAACTGCTGTTTCGTATGCGCTTTCTGTTATTGGTAAATGTGCAATAAGGTTTGCCGCCTCATCGGTCAACAGTGACTTCAAATAATG
Organism: Drosophila malerkotliana malerkotliana; assembly: GCA_018153235.1. NCBI lineage: Eukaryota > Metazoa > Arthropoda > Insecta > Diptera > Drosophilidae > Drosophila > Drosophila malerkotliana. The sequence goes on from JAECXV010000051.1 coordinate 109,455, forward strand.
AAACTTCTGCGTATTTGATAGATGTCGTTTCTTATGAACGGTACTGTCATATATGTCTCGAAATGCTGGCCATTCCTTGTAGTCTCCAGCAAAACGTTTAATTTGAATTTTCGGTAATTCATTGTGCATTGGTTCTGCGTCCACGACGCCATTGTTTGAAATAGGTGTACTTGCTGCGTCGGAAACAGCCATACGTTCCAGCATCTGTTGTTGTTGTTGTAGCAACTGGAGAAGTGCGACTCCATTGCCCATTGAGTCATTGCATTGACTTGTTGATGGTGCTTGTGGCTCCAGTGAGTGCTTTGCTGAGACAAGGAACTCCCTTGCCCTCAGGTACCTTCCTTCGTATTCTGCGTTGTCGTCGGCTGGATCTACGTACCCATCGACCTGATCATGAACGGATAATGCATCTCCAAGCTTTTCGAATTCGCTCCATGCAAAATCTAATCGTTCCAGCAAAACTTCGATTCCATCCTTTGATTGTGTTGCAGGTAAACGCTCAGCTAAGGACACGATCCTCGTGATCGTACCCTTGAGTCTGCGGCGGCCCGCAACCAGTAGTTTGTATTCCTCCATTTAAGGCAATACCTAGCGAATTATTCTTCCAGTCAATCCGGGTCTGAAGGACCAAACTTTTCTATGATGAGAAACGTAGTGCGATGTTGATTTTCCAAAATATATTTATTTCAAGTGGACTGTAAGTACTATGTTGTGTGTTCACGGATTCACTGCTGAAGAATAAGTAACTTAAAAAACTAATACTAAGACATGGCGTCGCGTCGATCTGCATTGCCATGGCAACCCGAACACTGGCAACGCCGCCAGAATGGAGTCCGTTTCTCAACAAGTACAAATTCTATTTTTGGTCAGTTGATCCAACTAACAAACTTCATAAGAATCGGCCGACTATATCCTATAGCTTCCAAATAACTGAACGATCGGAAATGACCCAACTTTTGTGCTTTTGCAGATAGAAAGCTGAAACTAAGTAGAGATTCTCTTTCTGGTCAGATAATCCGACATACCTAATTTCGTAAGTATCGGCCAACTTTATCCTATAGCTGCCATATAACTGAACGATCGGAAAGGACCCAACTTTTGCGTTTTTGAAGATAGAACGTTGGAACTTAGTATAAATTCTGTTTTTTGTCAGTTGATCCATCTTACAAACTTCATAAGAATCGGCCGACTATATCCTACAGCTGTCATATAACTGAACGATCGGAAATGACCCAACTTTTGTGTTTTTGAAGATAGAACGTTGGAACTTAGTATAAATTCTATTTTTTGTCAGTTGATGCAACTAAAAAAACTTCATAAGGATCGGCCGACTATATCCTACAGCTGCCACATAACTGAACGATCGGAAATGACCCAACTTTCGTGTGTTTAAAGATAGAAAACTGAAACTAAGTAGAGATTCTCTTTCTGGTCAGATAATCCGACATACCTAATTTCGTAAGTATCGGCCAACTTTATCCTATAGCTGCCATATAACTGAACGATCGGAAAGGACCCAACTTTTGTGTTTTTGAAGATAGAACGTTGGAACTTAGTATAAATTCTGTTTTTTGTCAGTTGATCCATCTTACAAACTTCATAAGAATCGGCCGACTATATCCTACAGCTGTCATATAACTGAACGATCGGAAATGACCAAACTTTCGTGTTTTTGAAGATAGAAAGCTGGAACTTAGTACAAATTCTATTTTTGGTCAGTTGATCCAACTAACAAACTTCATAAGAATCGGCCGACTATGTCCTACAGCTTCCAAATAACTGAACGATCGGAAATGACCCAACTTTTGTGCTTTTGCAGATAGAAAGCTGGAACTTAGTACAAATTCTATTTTTGGTCAGTTGATCCAACTAACAAACTTCATAAGGATCGGCCGACTATATCCTACAGCTGCCATATAACTGAACGATCGGAAATGACCCAACTTTCGTGTGTTTGAAGATAGAAAACTGAAACTAAGTAGAGATTCTCTTTTTGGTCAGATATTCCGACATACCTAATTTCGTAAGTATCGGCCAACTTTATCCTATAGCTGCCATATTACTGAACGATCGGAAATGACCCAACTTTTGTGTTTTTGAAGATAGAAAGCTGGAACTTAGTACAAATTCTATTTTTGGTCAGTTGATCCAACTAACAAATTTCATAATTTCATTTGCCATATAACTGAACGATCGGAAATGACCCAACTTTCGTGTTTTTCAAGATAGAAAGCTGGAACTTAGTACAAATTCTATGTTTGGTCAGTTGATCCAACTAACAAACTTCATAAGAATCGGCCGACTATATCCTATAGCTGCCATATAACTGAACGATCGGAAATGACCCAACTATCGTGTTTTTGAAGATAGAAAGCTGGAACTTAGTACAAATTCTATGTTTGGTCAGTTGATCCAACTAACAAACTTCATAAGGATCGGCCGACTATATCCTACAGCTGCCATATAACTGAACGATCGGAAATGACCCAACTTTCGTGTGTTTGAAGATAGAAAACTGAAACTAAGTAAAGATTCTCTTTTTGGTCAGATATTCCGACATACCTAATTTCGTAAGTATCGGCCAACTTTATCCTATAGCTGCCATATTACTGAACGATCGGAAATGACCCAACTTTTGTGTTTTTGAAGATAGAAAGCTGGAACTTAGTACAAATTCTATTTTTGATCATTTGATCCAACTAACAAATTTCATAATTTCATTTGCCATATAACTGAACGATCGGAAATGACCCAACTTTCGTGTTTTTGAAGATAGAAAGCTGGAACTTAGTACAAATTCTATGTTTGGTCAGTTGATCAAACTAACAAACTTCATAAGAATCGGCCGACTATATCCTATAGCTTCCATATAACTGAACGATCGGAAATGACCCAACTTTTGTGTTGTTGAGAAAACTGAAAGATAGAAAACTGAAACTAAGTAGAGATTCTCTTTTTGGTCAGTTGATCCAACTAACAAACTTCATAAGAATCGGCCGACTATATCCTATAGCTGCCAAATAACTGAACGATCGGAAATGACCCAACTTTTGTGTTTTTGAAGAAAGAAAGCTGGAACTTAGTACAAGTTCTATTTTTGGTCAGTTGATGCAACTAAAAAAACTTCATAAGGATCGGCCGACTATATCCTACAGCTGCCACATAACTGAACGATCGGAAATGACCCAACTTTCGTGTGTGTGAAGATAGAAAACTGAAACTAAGTAGAGATTCTCTTTTTGGTCAGATAATCCGACATACCTAATTTCGTAAGTATCGGCCAACTTTATCCTATAGCTGCCAAATAACTGAACGATCGGAAATGACCCAACTTTTGTGCTTTTGCAGATAGAAAGCTGGAACTTAGTACAAAATCTATTTTTGGTCAGTTGATCCAACTAACAAACTTCATAAGGATCGGCCGACTATATCCTACAGCTGCCACATAACTGAACGATCGGAAATGACCCAACTTTCGTGTGTGTGAAGATAGAAAACTGAAACTAAGTAGAGATTCTCTTTTTGGTCAGATAATCCGACATACCTAATTTCGTAAGTATCGGCCAACTTTATCCTATAGCTGCCATATAACTGAACGATCGGAAATGACCCAACTTTTGTGTTTTTGAAGATAGAACGTTGGAACTTAGTATAAATTCTATTTTTTGTCAGTTGATCCATCTTACAAACTTCATAAGAATCGGCCGACTATATCCTATAGCTGCCATATAACTGAACGATCGGAAATGACCAAACTTTCGTGTTTTTGAAGATAGAAAGCTGGAACTTAGTACAAATTCTATTTTTGGTCAGTTGATCCAACTAACAAACTTCATAAGAATCGGCCGACTATATCCTATAGCTGCCAAATAACTGAACGATCGGAAATGACCCAACTTTTGTGCTTTTGCAGATAGAAAGCTGGAACTTAGTACAAAATCTATTTTTGGTCAGTTGATCCAACTAACAAACTTCATAAGGATCGGCCGACTATATCCTACAGCTGCCACATAACTGAACGATCGGAAATGACCCAACTTTCGTGTGTGTGAAGATAGAAAACTGAAACTAAGTAGAGATTCTCTTTTTGGTCAGATAATCCGACATACCTAATTTCGTAAGTATCGGCCAACTTTATCCTATAGCTGCCATATAACTGAACGATCGGAAATGACCCAACTTTTGTGTTTTTGAAGATAGAACGTTGGAACTTAGTATAAATTCTGTTTTTTGTCGGTTGATCCATCTTACAAACTTCATAAGAATCGGCCGACTATATCCTACAGCCGCCAAGTAACTGAACGATCGGAAATGACCCAACTTTCGTGTTTTTAATTATAGAAAACTGAAACTTAGTACAGATTCTATTTTTGGTCAGTGGATCCAACTAACAAACTTCATAAGAATCGGCCGACTATATCCTACAGCTGCCATATAACTGAACGATCGGAAATGACCCAACTTTTGTGTTTTTGAAGATAGAACGTTGGAACTTAGTATAAATTCTATTTTTTGTCAGTTGATCCATCTTACAAACTTCATAAGAATCGGCCGACTATATCCTATAGCTGCCATATAACTGAACGATCGGAAATGACCAAACTTTCGTGTTTTTGAAGATAGAAAGCTGGAACTTAGTACAAATTCTATTTTTGGTCAGTTGATCCAACTAACAAACTTCATAAGAATCGGCCGACTATATCCTATAGCTGCCAAATAACTGAACGATCGGAAATGACCCAACTTTTGTGCTTTTGCAGATAGAAAGCTGGAACTTAGTACAAAATCTATTTTTGGTCAGTTGATCCAACTAACAAACTTCATAAGGATCGGCCGACTATATCCTACAGCTGCCACATAACTGAACGATCGGAAATGACCCAACTTTCGTGTGTGTGAAGATAGAAAACTGAAACTAAGTAGAGATTCTCTTTTGGTCAGATAATCCGACATCCCTAATTTCGTAAGTATCGGCCAACTTTATCCTATAGCTGCCATATAACTGAACGATCGGAAATGACCCAACTTTTGTGTTTTTGAAGATAGAACGTTGGAACTTCGTATAAATTCTGTTTTTTGTCAGTTGATCCATCTTACAAACTTCATAAGAATCGGCCGACTATATCCTACAGCCGCCAAGTAACTGAAGGATCGGAAATGACCCAACTTTCGTGTTTTTAATTATAGAAAACTGAAACTTAGTACAGATTCTATTTTTGGTCAGTGGATCCAACTAACAAACTTCATAAGAATCGGCCGACTATATCCTACAGCTTCCATATAACTGAACGATCGGAAATGACCCAACTTTTGTGTTTTTGAAGATAGAACGTTGGAACTTCGTATAAATTCTGTTTTTTGTCAGTTGATCCATCTTACAAACTTCATAAGAATCGGCCGACTATATCCTACAGCCGCCAAGTAACTGAACGATCGGAAATGACCCAACTTTCGTGTTTTTAATGATAGAAAACTGAAACTTAGTACAAATTCTATTTTTGGTCAGTTGATCCAACTAAAAAACTTCATAAGAATCGGCCGACTATATCCTACAGCTGCCATATAACTGAACGATCGGAAATGACCCAACTTTCGTGTTTTTAATGATAGAAAACTGAAACTTAGTACAGATTCTATTTTTGGTCAGTTGATCCAACTAACAAACTTCATAAGAATCGGCCGACTATATCCTATAGCTGCCAAATAACTGAACGATCGGAAATGACCCAACTTTTGTGCTTTTGCAGATAGAAAGCTGGAACTTAGTACAAATTCTAGTTTTGGTCAGTTGATCCAACTAACAAACTTCATAAGGATCGGCCGACTATATCCTACAGCTGCCACATAACTGAACGATCGGAAATGACCCAACTTTCGTGTGTGTGAAGATAGAAAACTGAAACTAAGTAGAGATTCTCTTTTTGGTCAGTTGATCCAACTAACAAACTTCATAAGAATCGGCCGACTATATCCTATAGCTGCCATATAACTGAACGATCGGAAATGACCCAACTTTTGTGTTTTTGAAGATAGAAAGCTGGAACTTAATACAAATTCTATTTTTGGTCAGTTGATCCAACTAACAAGCTTCATAAGAATCGGCCGACTATATCCTATAGCTGCCATATAACTAAACGATGGGAAATGACCCAACTTTTGTGTTTTTGAAGATAGAATCTGGAACTTAGTACAAATTCTATTTTTGGTCAGTTGATCCAACTAACAAATTTCATAAGAATCGGCCGACTATATCCTACAGATGCCAAGTAACTGAACGATCGGAAATGACCCAACTTTCGTGTTTTTAATGATAGAAAACTGAAACTAAGTACAGATTCTATTTTTGGTCAGTTGATACAACTAGCAAATTTCATAATTTCATTTGCCATATAACTGAACGATCGGAAATGACCCAACTTTCGTGTTTTTGAAGATAGAAAACTGAAACTAAGTAGAGATTCTCTTTTTGGTCAGTTGATCCATCTTACAAACTTCATAAGAATCGGCCGACTATATCCTATAGCTGCCATATAACTGAACGATCGGAAATGACCAAACTTTCGTGTTTTTGAAGATAGAAAGCTGGAACTTAGTACAAATTCTATTTTTGGTCAGTTGATCCAACTAACAAACTTCATAAGAATCGGCCGACTATATCCTATAGCTGCCAAATAACTGAACGATCGGAAATGACCCAACTTTTGTGCTTTTGCAGATAGAAAGCTGGAACTTAGTACAAAATCTATTTTTGGTCAGTTGATCCAACTAACAAACTTCATAAGGATCGGCCGACTATATCCTACAGCTGCCACATAACTGAACGATCGGAAATGACCCAACTTTCGTGTGTGTGAAGATAGAAAACTGAAACTAAGTAGAGATTCTCTTTTTGGTCAGATAATCCGACATACCTAATTTCGTAAGTATCGGCCAACTTTATCCTATAGCTGCCATATAACTGAACGATCGGAAATGACCCAACTTTTGTGTTTTTGAAGATAGAACGTTGGAACTTAGTATAAATTCTGTTTTTTGTCGGTTGATCCATCTTACAAACTTCATAAGAATCGGCCGACTATATCCTACAGCCGCCAAGTAACTGAACGATCGGAAATGACCCAACTTTCGTGTTTTTAATTATAGAAAACTGAAACTTAGTACAGATTCTATTTTTGGTCAGTGGATCCAACTAACAAACTTCATAAGAATCGGCCGACTATATCCTACAGCTGCCATATAACTGAACGATCGGAAATTACCCAACTTTTGTGTTTTTGAAGATAGAACGTTGGAACTTCGTATAAATTCTGTTTTTTGTCAGTTGATCCATCTTACAAACTTCATAAGAATCGGCCGACTATATCCTACAGCCGCCAAGTAACTGAACGATCGGAAATGACCCAACTTTCGTGTTTTTAATGATAGAAAACTGAAACTTAGTACAAATTCTATTTTTGGTCAGTTGATCCAACTAAAAAACTTCATAAGAATCGGCCGACTATATCCTACAGCTGCCATATAACTGAACGATCGGAAATGACCCAAATTTCGTGTTTTTAATGATAGAAAACTGAAACTTAGTACAGATTCTATTTTTGGTCAGTTGATCCAACTAACAAACTTCATAAGAATCGGCCGACTATATCCTATAGCTGCCAAATAACTGAACGATCGGAAATGACCCAACTTTTGTGCTTTTGCAGATAGAAAGCTGGAACTTAGTACAAATTCTAGTTTTGGTCAGTTGATCCAACTAACAAACTTCATAAGGATCGGCCGACTATATCCTACAGCTGCCACATAACTGAACGATCGGAAATGACCCAACTTTCGTGTGTGTGAAGATAGAAAACTGAAACTAAGTAGAGATTCTCTTTTTGGTCAGTTGATCCAACTAACAAACTTCATAAGAATCGGCCGACTATATCCTATAGCTGCCATATAACTGAACGATCGGAAATGACCCAACTTTTGTGTTTTTGAAGATAGAAAGCTGGAACTTAATACAAATTCTATTTTTGGTCAGTTGATCCAACTAACAAGCTTCATAAGAATCGGCCGACTATATCCTATAGCTGCCATATAACTAAACGATGGGAAATGACCCAACTTTTGTGTTTTTGAAGATAGAATCTGGAACTTAGTACAAATTCTATTTTTGGTCAGTTGATCCAACTAACAAATTTCATAAGAATCGGCCGACTATATCCTACAGATGCCAAGTAACTGAACGATCGGAAATGACCCAACTTTCGTGTTTTTAATGATAGAAAACTGAAACTAAGTACAGATTCTATTTTTGGTCAGTTGATCCAACTAGCAAATTTCATAATTTCATTTGCCATATAACTGAACGATCGGAAATGACCCAACTTTCGTGTTTTTGAAGATAGAAAACTGAAACTAAGTAGAGATTCTCTTTTTGGTCAGTTGATCCATCTTACAAACTTCATAAGAATCGGCCGACTATATCCTATAGCTGCCATATAACTGAACGATCGGAAATGACCCAACTTTTGTGTTTTTGAAGATAGAAAGCTGGAACTTAATACAAATTCTATTTTTGGTCAGTTGATCCAACTAACAAGCTTCATAAGAATCGGCCGACTATATCCTATAGCTGCCATATAACTAAACGATGGGAAATGACCCAACTTTTGTGTTTTTGAAGATAGAATCTGGAACTTAGTACAAATTCTATTTTTGGTCAGTTGATCCAACTAACAAATTTCATAAGAATCGGCCGACTATATCCTACAGATGCCAGGTAACTGAACGATCGGAAATGACCCAACTTTCGTGTTTTTAATGATAGAAAACTGAAACTAAGTACAGATTCTATTTTTGGTCAGTTGATCCAACTAGCAAATTTCATAATTTCATTTGCCATATAACTGAACGATCGGAAATGACCCAACTTTCTTGTTTTTGATGATAAAAAACTGAAACTAAGTAGAGATTGTCTTTTTGGTCAGTTGATCCAACTAACAAACTTCATAAGAATCGGCCGACTATATCCTATAGCTGTCATATAACTGAACTATCGGAAATGACCCAACTTTTGTGTTTTTGAAGATAGAAAGCTGGAACTTAGTACAAATTCTATTTTTGGTCAGTTGATCCAACTAACAAACTTCATAAGGATCGGCCGACTATATCCTACAGCTGCCATATAACTGAACGATCGGAAATGACCCAACTTTCGTGTGTTTGAAGATAGAAAATTGAAACTAAGTAGAGATTTTTTTTTGGTCAGATAATCCGACATACCTAATTTCGTAAGCATCGGCCAATTCTATGCTATAGCTGCCATATAACTGAACGATCGAAAATAACCCAACTTGTGTGTGTTTGAAGATAGAAAACTGAAACTCAGTAGAGATTCTCTTTTTGGTCAGTTGATCCAACTAACAAACTTCATAAGGATCGGCCGACTATATCCTACAGCTGCCATATAACTGAACGATCGGAAATGACCCAACTTTCGTGTGTTTGAAGATAGAAAACTGAAACTAAGTAGAGATTCTCTTTTTTGTCAGATATTCCGACATACCTGATTTCGTAAGTATCGGCCATTTTTATCCTATAGCTGCCATATTACTGAACGATCGGAAATGAACCAACTTTTGTGTTTTTGAAGATAGAAAGCTGGAACTTAGTACAAATTCTATTTTTGATCATTTGATCCAACTAACAAACTTCATAAGGATCGGCCGACTATATCCTACAGCTGCCACATAACTGAACGATCGGAAATGACCCAACTTTTGTGTTGTTGAGAAAACTGAAAGATAGAAAACTGAAACTAAGTAGAGATTCTCTTTTTTGTCAGATATTCCGACATACCTAATTTCGTAAGTATCGGCCAACTTTATCCTATAGCTGCCAAATAACTGAACGATCGGAAATGACCCAACTTTTGTGTTTTTGAAGAAAGAAAGCTGGAACTTAGTACAAGTTCTATTTTTGGTCAGTTGATCCAACTAACAAACTTCATAAGGATCGGCCGACTATATCCTACAGCTGCCACATAACTGAACGATCGGAAATGACCCAACTTTTGTGTTGTTGAGAAAACTGAAAGATAGAAAACTGAAACTAAGTAGAGATTCTCTTTTTTGTCAGATAATCCGACATACCTAATTTCGTAAGTATCGGCCAACTTTATCCTATAGCTGCCATATAACTGAACGATCGGAAAGGACCCAACTTTTGTGTTTTTGAAGATAGAACGTTGGAACTTAGTATAAATTCTATTTTTTGTCAGTTGATCCATCTTACAAACTTCATAAGAATCGGCTGACTATATCCTATAGCTGCCATATAACTGAACGATCGGAAAGGACCCAACTTTTGTGTTTTTGAAGATAGAACGCTGGAACTTAGTACAAATTATATTTTTTGTCAGTTGATCCAACTAACAAACTTCATAAGGATCGGCCGACTATATCCTACAGATGCCAAGTAACTGAACGATCGGAAATGACCCAACTTTCGTGTTTTTAATGATAGAAAACTGAAACTAAGTACAGATTCTATTTTTGGTCAGTTGATCCAACTAGCAAATTTCATAATTTCATTTGCCATATAACTGAACGATCGGAAATGACCCAACTTTCGTGGTTTTGAAGATAGAAAACTGAAACTAAGTAGAGATTCTCTTTTTGGTCAGTTGATCCATCTTACAAACTTCATAAGAATCGGCCGACTATATCCTATAGCTGCCATATAACTGAACGATCAGAAATGACCCAACTTTTGTGTTTTTGAAGATAGAACGCTGGAACTTAGTACAAATTCTATTTTGGTTCAGTTGATCCAACTAACAAATTTTATAAGGATCGGCCGACTATATCCTACAGCTGCCATATAACTGAACGATCGGAAATGACCCAACTTTTGTGTGTTTGAAGATAGAAAACTGAAACTAAGTAGAGATTCTCTTTTTTGTCAGATATTCCGACATACCTAATTTCGTAAGTATCGGCCAACTTTATCCTATAGCTGCCATATTACTGAACGATCGGAAATGACCCAACTTTTGTGTTTTTGAAGATAGAAAGCTGGAACTTAGTACAAATTCTATTTTTGATCATTTGATCCAACTAACAAACTTCATAAGGATCGGCCGACTATATCCTACAGCTGCCACATAACTGAACGATCGGAAATGACCCAACTTTTGTGTTGTTGAGAAAACTGAAAGATAGAAAACTGAAACTAAGTAGAGATTCTCTTTTTGGTCAGTTGATCCAACTAACAAACTTCATAAGAATCGGCCGACTATATCCTATAGCTGCCAAATAACTGAACGATCGGAAATGACCCAAATTTCGTGTTTTTAATGATAGAAAACTGAAACTTAGTACAGATTCTATTTTTGGTTAGTTGATCCAACTAACAAACTTCAGATGGAGCGGCCGACTATATCCTACAGCTGCCATATAACTGAACGATCGGAAATGACCCAACTTTTGTGTGTTTGAAGATAGAAAACTGAAACTTAGTAGAGATTCTCTTTTTGGTCAGTTGATCCAACTAACAAACTTCATAAGAATCGGCCGACTATATCCTATAGCTGCCAAATAACTGAACGATCGGAAATGACCCAACTTTTGTGCTTTTGCAGATAGAAAGCTGGAACTTAGTATAAATTCTATTTTTGGTTAGTTGATCCAACTAACAAACTTCAGATGGAGCGGCCGACTATATCCTACAGCTGCCATATAACTGAACGATCGGAAATGACCCAACTTTCGTGTGTGTGAAGATAGAAAACTGAAACTAAGTAGAGATTCTCTTTTTGGTCAGTTGATCCAACTAACAAACTTCATAAGAATCGGCCGACTATATCCTATAGCTGCCATATAACTGAAGGATCGGAAATGACCCAACTTTTGTGTTTTTGAAGATAGAAATCTGGAACTTAGTACAAATTCTATTTTTGGTCAGTTGATCCAACTAACCAATTTCATAAGAATCGGCCGACTATATCCTACAGATGCCAAGTAACTGAACGATCGGAAATGACCCAACTTTCGTGTTTTTAATGATAGAAAACTGAAACTAAGTACAGATTCTATTTTTGGTCAGTTGATCCAACTAGCAAATTTCATAATTTCATTTGCCATATAACTGAACGATCGGAAATGACCCAACTTTCGTGGTTTTGAAGATAGAAAACTGAAACTAAGTAGAGATTCTCTTTTTGGTCAGTTGATCCATCTTACAAACTTCATAAGAATCGGCCGACTATATCCTATAGCTGCCATATAACTGAACGATCAGAAATGACCCAACTTTTGTGTTTTTGAAGATAGAACGCTGTAACTTAGTACAAATTCTATTTTGGTTCAGTTGATCCAACTAACAAATTTTATAAGGATCGGCCGACTATATCCTATAGATGCCATGTAACTGAACGATCGGAAATGACCCAACTTTCTTGTTTTTGATGATAGAAAACTGAAACTAAGTAGAGATTGTCTTTTTGGTCAGTTGATCCAACTAACAAACTTCATAAGAATCGGCCGACTATATCCTATAGCTGTCATATAACTGAACGATCGGAAATGACCCAACTTTTGTGTTTTTGAAGATAGAAAGCTGGAACTTAGTACAAATTCTATTTTTGGTCAGTTGATTCAACTAACAAACTTCATAAGGATCGGCCGACTATATCCTACAGCTGCCATATAACTGAACGATCGGAAATGACCCAACTTTCGTGTGTTTGAAGATAGAAAATTGAAACTAAGTAGAGATTTTTTTTTGGTCAGATAATCCGACATACCTAATTTCATAAGCATCGGCCAATTCTATCCTATAGCTGCCATATAACTGAACGATCGAAAATAACCCAACTTTCGTGTGTTTGAAGATAGAAAACTGAAACTCAGTAGAGATTCTCTTTTTGGTCAGTTTATCCAACTAACAAACTTCATAAGAATCGGCCGACTATATCCTATAGCTGCCAAATAACTGAACGATCGGAAATGACCCAACTTTTGTGTTTTTGAAGAAAGAAAGCTGGAACTTAGTACAAGTTCTATTTTTGGTCAGTTGATCCAACTAACAAACTTCATAAGGATCGGCCGACTATATCCTACAGCTGCCACATAACTGAACGATCGGAAATGACCCAACTTTCGTGTGTTTGAAGATAGAAAACTGAAACTAAGTAGAGATTCTCTTTCTGGTCAGATAATCCGACATACCTAATTTCGTAAGTATCGGCAAACTTTATCCTATAGCTGCCATATAACTGAACGATCGGAAAGGACCCAACTTTTGTGTTTTTGAAGATAGAACGTTGGAACTTAGTATAAATTCTGTTTTTTGTCAGTTGATCCATCTTACAAACTTCATAAGAATCGGCCGACTTTATCCTACAGCTGTCATATAACTGAACGATCGGAAATGACCCAACTTTTGTGTTTTTGAAGATAGAACGTTGGAACTTAGTATAAATTCTATTTTTTGTCAGTTGATCCATCTTACAAACTTCATAAGAATCGGCTGACTATATCCTATAGCTGCCATATAACTGAACGATCGGAAAGGACCCAACTTTTGTGTTTTTGAAGATAGAACGCTGGAACTTAGTACAAATTCTATTTTTGGTCAGTTGATCCAACTAACAAACTTCATAAGGATCGGCCGACTATATCCTACAGCTGCCACATAACTGAACGATCGGAAATGACCCAACTTTCGTGTGTGTGAAGATAGAAAACTGAATTTAAGTAGAGATTCTCTTTCTGGTCAGATAATCTGACATACCTAATTTCGTAAGTATCGGCCAACTTTATCCTATAGCTGCCATATAACTGAACGATCGGAAAGGACCCAACTTTTGTGTTTTTGAAGATAGAACGTTGGAACTTAGTATAAATTCTGTTTTATGTCAGTTGATCCATCTTACAAACTTCATAAGAATCGGCCGACTATATCCTTTAGCTGTCATATAACTGAACGATCGGAAATGACCCAACTTTTGTGTTTTTGAAGATAGAACGTTGGAACTTAGTATAAATTCTATTTTTTGTCAGTTGATCCATCTTACAAACTTCATAAGAATCGGCCGACTATATCCTATAGCTGCCATATAACTGAACGATCGGAAAGGACCCAACTTTTGTGTTTTTGAAGATAGAACGCTGGAACTTAGTACAAATTATATTTTTGGTCAGTTGATCCAACTAACAAACTTCATAAGGATCGGCCGACTATATCCTACAGCTGCCACATAACTGAACGATCGGAAATGACCCAACTTTCGTGTGTGTGAAGAAAGAAAACTGAAACTAAGTAGAGATTCTCTTTTTGGTCAGATAATCCGACATACCTAATTTCGTAAGTATCGGCCAACTTTATCCTATAGCTGCCATATAACTGAACGATCGGAAAGGACCCAACTTTTGTGTTTTTGAAGATAGAACGTTGGAACTTAGTATAAATTCTGTTTTTTGTCAGTTGATCCATCTTACAAACTTCATAAGAATCGACCCAAATGACCCAACTTTTGTGTTTTTGAAGATAGAACGTTGGAACTTAGTATAAATTCTATTTTTTGTCAGTTGATCTATCTTACAAACTTCATAAGAATCGGCTGACTATATCCTACAGCTGCTATATAACAGAACAATCGGAAATGACCCAACTTTTGTGTTTTTGAAGATAGAAAGCTGGAACTTAGTACAAAATCTATTTTTGGTCAGTTGATCCAACTAACAAACTTCATAAGAAACTTTATAAGAATTTCCGACTATATCCTATAGCTGCCATATAACTGAACGATCGGGAATGACCCAACTTTTGTGTTTTTGAAGATAGAACGTTGGAACTTAGTATAAATTCTATTTTTTGTCAGTTGATCCATCTTACAAACTTCATAAGAATCGGCCGACTATATCCTATAGCTGCCATATAACTGAACGATCGGAAATGACTAAACTTTTGTGTTTTTGAAGATAGAAAGCTGGAACTTAGTACAAATTCTATTTTTTGTCAGTTGATCCATCTTAAAAACTTCATAAGAATCGACCGACTATATCCTACAGCTGCCATATAACTGAACGATCGGAAATGACCCAACTTTTGTGTTTTTGAAGATAGAACGTTGGAACTTAGTATAAATTCTATTTTTTGTCAGTTGATCCATCTTACAAACTTCATAAGAATCGGCCGACTATATCCTACAGCTGCCATATAACTGAACGATCGGAAATGACCCAACTTTCGTGTGTTTGAAGATAGAAAACTGAAACTAAGTAGAGATTCTCTTTTTGGTCAGATATTCCGACATACCTAATTTCGTAAGTATCAGCCAACTTTATCCTATAGCTGCCATATTACTGAACGATCGGAAATGACCAAACTTTTGTGTTTTTGAAGATAGAAAGCTGGAACTTAGTACAAATTCTATTTTTGGTCAGTTGATCCAACTAACAAATTTCATAATTTCATTTGCCATATAACTGAACGATCGGAAATGACCCAACTTTCGTGTTTTTCAAGATAGAAAGCTGGAACTTAGTACAAATTCTATGTTTGGTCAGTTGATCCAACTAACAAACTTCATAAGAATCGGCCGACTATATCCTATAGCTGCCATATAACTGAACGATCGGAAATGACCCAACTTTTGTGTTTTTGAGAAAACTGAAAGATAGAAAACTGAAACTAAGTAGAGATTCTCTTTTTGGTCAGTTGATCCAACTAACAAACTTCATAAGAATCGGCCGACTATATCCTACAGCTGCCACATAACTGAACGATCGAAAATGACCCAACTTTCGTGTGTGTGAAGATAGAAAACTCAAGCTAAGTAGAGATTCTCTTTCTGGTCAGATAATCCGACATACCTAATTTCGTAAGTATCGGCCAACTTTATCCTATAGCTGCCATATAACTGAACGATCGGAAAGGACCCAACTTTTGTGTTTTTGAAGATAGAACGTTGGAACTTAGTATAAATTCTGTTTTTTGTCAGTTGATCCATCTTACAAACTTCATAAGAATCGGCCGACTATATCCTACAGCTGTCATATAACTGAACGATCGGAAATGACCCAACTTTTGTGTTTTTTAAGAAAGAAAGCTGGAACTTAGTACAAGTTCTATTTTTGGTCAGTGGATCCAACTAACAAACTTCATAAGGATCGGCCGACTATATCCTACAACTGCCACATAACTGAACGATCGGAAATGACCCAACTTTCGTGTGTTTGTAGATAGAAAACTGAAACTAAGTAGAGATTCTCTTTCTGGTCAGATAATCCGACATACCTAATTTCGTAAGTATCGGCCAACTTTATCCTATAGCTGCCATATAACTGAACGATCGGAAAGGACCCAACTTTTGTGTTTTTGAAGATAGAACGTTGGAACTTAGTATAAATTCTGTTTTTTGTCAGTTGATCCATCTTACAAACTTCATAAGAATCGGCCGACTATATCCTACAGCTGTCATATAACTGAACGATCGGAAATGACCCAACTTTTGTGTTTTTGAAGATAGAACGTTGGAACTTAGTATAAATTCTATTTTTTGTCAGTTGATCCATCTTACAAACTTCATAAGAATCGGCTGACTATATCCTATAGCTGCCATATAACTGAACGATCGGAAATGACCCAACTTTCGTGTTTTTCAAGATAGAAAGCTGGAACTTAGTACAAATTCTATGTTTGGTCAGTTGATCCAACTAACAAACTTCATAAGAATCGGCCGACTATATCCTATAGCTGCCATATAACTGAACGATCGGAAATGACCCAACTTTTGTGTTTTTGAGAAAACTGAAAGATAGAAAACTGAAACTAAGTAGAGATTCTCTTTTTGGTCAGTTGATCCAACTAACAAACTTCATAAGAATCGGCCGACTATATCCTACAGCTGCCACATAACTGAACGATCGGAAATGACCCAACTTTCGTGTGTGTGAAGATAGAAAACTGAAGCTAAGTAGAGATTCTCTTTCTGGTCAGATAATCCGACATACCTAATTTCGTAAGTATCGGCCAACTTTATCCTATAGCTGCCATATAACTGAACGATCGGAAAGGACCCAACTTTTGTGTTTTTGAAGATAGAACGTTGGAACTTAGTATAAATTCTATTTTTTGTCAGTTGATCCATCTTACAAACTTCATAAGAATCGGCCGACTATATCCTACAGCTGTCATATAACTGAACGATCGGAAATGACCCAACTTTTGTGTTTTTGAAGATAGAACGTTGGAACTTAGTATAAATTCTATTTTTTGTCAGTTGATCCATCTTACAAACTTCATAAGAATCGGCTGACTATATCCTATAGCTGCCATATAACTGAACGATCGGAAAGGACCCAACTTTTGTGTTTTTGAAGATAGAACGCTGGAACTTAGTACAAATTATATTTTTGGTCAGTTGATCCAACTAACAAACTTCATAAGGATCGGCCGACTATATCCTACAGCTGCCACATAACTGAACGATCGGAAATGACCCAACTTTCGTGTGTGTGAAGATAGAAAACTGAAACTAAGTAGAGATTCTTTTTTTGGTCAGATAATCCGACATACCTAATTTCGTAAGTATCGGCCAACTTTATCCTATAGCTGCCATATAACTGAACGATCGGAAAGGACCCAACTTTTGTGTTTTTGAAGATAGAACGCTGGAACTTAGTACAAATTCTATTTTTGATCAGTTGATCCAACTAACAAACTTCATAAGGATCGGCCGACTATATCCTACAGCTGCCACATAACTGAACGATCGGAAATGACCCAACTTTCGTGTGTGTGAAGATAGAAAACTGAATTTAAGTAGAGATTCTCTTTCTGGTCAGATAATCTGACATACCTAATTTCGTAAGTATCGGCCAACTTTATCCTATAGCTGCCATATAACTGAACGATCGGAAAGGACCCAACTTTTGTGTTTTTGAAGATAGAACGTTGGAACTTAGTATAAATTCTGTTTTATGTCAGTTGATCCATCTTACAAACTTCATAAGAATCGGCCGACTATATCCTACAGCTGTCATATAACTGAACGATCGGAAATGACCCAACTTTTGTGTTTTTGAAGATAGAACGTTGGAACTTAGTATAAATTCTATTTTTTGTCAGTTGATCCATCTTACAAACTTCATAAGAATCGGCTGACTATATCCTATAGCTGCCATATAACTGAACGATCGGAAAGGACCCAACTTTTGTGTTTTTGAAGATAGAACGCTGGAACTTAGTACAAATTATATTTTTGGTCAGTTGATCCAACTAACAAACTTCATAAGGATCGGCCGACTATATCCTACAGCTGCCACATAACTGAACGATCGGAAATGACCCAACTTTCGTGTGTGTGAAGATAGAAAACTGAAACTAAGTAGAGATTCTTTTTTTGGTCAGATAATCCGACATACCTAATTTCGTAAGTATCGGCCAACTTTATCCTATAGCTGCCATATAACTGAACGATCGGAAAGGACCCAACTTTTGTGTTTTTGAAGATAGAACGTTGGAACTTAGTATAAATTCTGTTTTTTGTCAGTTGATCCATCTTACAAACTTCATAAGAATCGACCCAAATGACCCAACTTTTGTGTTTTTGAAGATAGAACGTTGGAACTTAGTATAAATTCTATTTTTTGTCAGTTGATCTATCTTACAAACTTCATAAGAATCGGCTGACTATATCCTACAGCTGCTATATAACAGAACAATCGGAAATGACCCAACTTTTGTGTTTTTGAAGATAGAAAGCTGGAACTTAGTACAAAATCTATTTTTGGTCAGTTGATCCAGTTAACAAACTTCATAAGAAACTTCATAAGAACTTCCGACTATATCCTATAGCTGCCATATAACTGAACGATCGGGAATGACCCAACTTTTGTGTTTTTGAAGATAGAACGTTGGAACTTAGTATAAATTCTATTTTTTGTCAGTTGATCCATCTTACAAACTTCATAAGAATCGGCCGACTATATCCTATAGCTGCCATATAACTGAACGATCGGGAATGACCCAACTTTTGTGTTTTTGAAGATAGAACGTTGGAACTTAGTATAAATTCTATTTTGTGTCAGTTGATCCATCTTACAAACTTCATAAGAATCGGCCGACTATATCCTACAGCTGCCATATAACTGAACGATCGGAAATGACCCAACTTTCGTGTGTTTGAAGATAGAAAACTGAAACTAAGTAGAGATTCTCTTTTTGGTCAGATATTCCGACATACCTAATTTCGTAAGTATCGGCCAACTTTATCCTATAGCTGCCATATTACTGAACGATCGGAAATGACCCAACTTTTGTGTTTTTGAAGATAGAAAGCTGGAACTTAGTACAAATTCTATTTTTGGTCAGTTGATCCAACTAACAAATTTCATAATTTCATTTGCCATATAACTGAACGATCGGAAATGACCCAACTTTCGTGTTTTTCAAGATAGAAAGCTGGAACTTAGTACAAATTCTATGTTTGGTCAGTTGATCCAACTAACAAACTTCATAAGAATCGGCCGACTATATCCTATAGCTGCCATATAACTGAACGATCGGAAATGACCCAACTTTTGTGTTTTTGAGAAAACTGAAAGATAGAAAACTGAAACTAAGTAGAGATTCTCTTTTTGGTCAGTTGATCCAACTAACAAACTTCATAAGAATCGGCCGACTATATCCTACAGCTGCCACATAACTGAACGATCGGAAATGACCCAACTTTCGTGTGTGTGAAGATAGAAAACTGAAGCTAAGTAGAGATTCTCTTTCTGGTCAGATAATCCGACATACCTAATTTCGTAAGTATCGGCCAACTTTATCCTATAGCTGCCATATAACTGAACGATCGGAAAGGACCCAACTTTTGTGTTTTTGAAGATAGAACGTTGGAACTTAGTATAAATTCTGTTTTTTGTCAGTTGATCCATCTTACAAACTTCATAAGAATCGGCCGACTATATCCTACAGCTGTCATATAACTGAACGATCGGAAATGACCCAACTTTTGTGTTTTTGAAGAAAGAAAGCTGGAACTTAGTACAAGTTCTATTTTTGGTCAGTTGATTCAACTAACAAACTTCATAAGGATCGGCCGACTATATCCTACAACTGCCACATAACTGAACGATCGGAAATGACCCAACTTTCGTGTGTTTGTAGATAGAAAACTGAAACTAAGTAGAGATTCTCTTTCTGGTCAGATAATCCGACATACCTAATTTCGTAAGTATCGGCCAACTTTATCCTATAGCTGCCATATAACTGAACGATCGGAAAGGACCCAACTTTTGTGTTTTTGAAGATAGAACGTTGGAACTTAGTATAAATTCTGTTTTTTGTCAGTTGATCCATCTTACAAACTTCATAAGAATCGGCCGACTATATCCTACAGCTGTCATATAACTGAACGATCGGAAATGACCCAACTTTTGTGTTTTTGAAGATAGAACGTTGGAACTTAGTATAAATTCTATTTTTTGTCAGTTGATCCATCTTACAAACTTCATAAGAATCGGCTGACTATATCCTATAGCTGCCATATAACTGAACGATCGGAAATGACCCAACTTTCGTGTTTTTCAAGATAGAAAGCTGGAACTTAGTATAAATTCTATTTTTTGTCAGTTGATCCATCTTACAAACTTCATAAGAATCGGCCGACTATATCCTATAGCTGCCATATAACTGAACGATCGGAAATGACCCAACTTTTGTGTTTTTGAGAAAACTGAAAGATAGAAAACTGAAACTAAGTAGAGATTCTCTTTTTGGTCAGTTGATCCAACTAACAAACTTCATAAGAATCGGCCGACTATATCCTACAGCTGCCACATAACTGAACGATCGGAAATGACCCAACTTTCGTGTGTGTGAAGATAGAAAACTGAAGCTAAGTAGAGATTCTCTTTCTGGTCAGATAATCCGACATACCTAATTTCGTAAGTATCGGCCAACTTTATCCTATAGCTGCCATATAACTGAACGATCGGAAAGGACCCAACTTTTGTGTTTTTGAAGATAGAACGTTGGAACTTAGTATAAATTCTGTTTTTTGTCAGTTGATCCATCTTACAAACTTCATAAGAATCGGCCGAATATATCCTATAGCTACCATATAACGGAACGATCGGAAATGACCAAACTTTTGTGTTTTTTGAAGATAGAAATCTGGAACTTAGTACAGATTCTATTTTTTGTCAGTTGATCCATCTTACAAACTTCATAAGAATCGGCTGACTATATCCTATAGCTGCCATATAACTGAACGATCGGAAAGGACCCAACTTTTGTGTTTTTGAAGATAGAACGTTGGAACTTAGTATAAATTCTGTTTTATGTCAGTTGATCCATCTTACAAACTTCATAAGAATCGGCCGACTATATCCTACAGCTGCCATATAACTGAACGATCGGAAATGACCCAACTTTTGTGTTTTTGAAGATAGAACGTTGGAACTTAGTATAAATTCTATTTTTTGTCAGTTGATCCATCTTACAAACTTCATAAGAATCGGCTGACTATATCCTATAGCTGCCATATAACTGAACGATCGGAAAGGACCCAACTTTTGTGTTTTTGAAGATAGAACGCTGGAACTTAGTACAAATTATATTTTTGGTCAGTTGATCCAACTAACAAACTTCATAAGAATCGGCCGACTATATCCTACAGCTGCCACATAACTGAACGATCGGAAATGACCCAACTTTCGTGTGTGTGAAGATAGAAAACTGAAACTAAGTAGAGATTCTCTTTTTGGTCAGATAATCCGACATACCTAATTTCGTAAGTATCGGCCAACTTTATCCTATAGCTGCCATATAACTGAACGATCGGAAAGGACCCAACTTTTGTGTTTTTGAAGATAGAACGTTGGAACTTAGTATAAATTCTGTTTTTTGTCAGTTGATCCATCTTACAAACTTCATAAGAATCGACCCAAATGACCCAACTTTTGTGTTTTTGAAGATAGAACGTTGGAACTTAGTATAAATTTTATTTTTTGTCAGTTGATCTATCTTACAAACTTCATAAGAATCGGCTGACTATATCCTACAGCTGCTATATAACAGAACAATCGGAAATGACCCAACTTTTGTGTTTTTGAAGATAGAAAGTTGGAACTTAGTATAAATTCTGTTTTATGTCAGTTGATCCATCTAACAAACTTCATAAGAATCGGCCGACTATATCCTACAGCTGTCATATAACTGAACGATCGGAAATGACCCAACTTTTGTGTTTTTGAAGATAGAACGCTGGAAATTAGTACAAATTATATTTTTGGTCAGTTGATCCAACTAACAAACTTCATAAGGATCGGCCGACTATATCCTACAGCTGCCACATAACTGAACGATCGGAAATGACCCAACTTTCGTGTGTGTGAAGATAGAAAACTGAAACTAAGTAGAGATTCTCTTTTTGGTCAGATAATCCGACATACCTAATTTCGTAAGTATCGGCCAACTTTATCCTATAGCTGCCATATAACTGAACGATCGGAAATGACCCAACTTTTGTGTTTTTGAAGATAGAACGCTGGAATTTAGTACAAATTCTATTTTTGATCAGTTGATCCAACTAACAAACTTCATAAGGATCGGCCGACTATATCCTACAGCTGCCACATAACTGAACGATCGGAAATGACCCAACTTTCGTGTGTGTGAAGATAGAAAACTGAATTTAAGTAGAGATTCTCTTTCTGGTCAGATAATCTGACATACCTAATTTCGTAAAGGGGCCCATCCACAGGCGAGCATGTTCGTCAACATGCTCGCCTACTAGAATTTCATTTTCCCCACTAACTAGAGCCAACATTCGTGCGAACATCATTTTTCGATAAATTTTCAAACTATCAATATGTCAACGGACAACTATAGCGGCACTCTAATTGCACTTATGGCAATAAGTATTTGCCATAAATAATATTGCAAAATAATATTTCACTTTTTATTCATTTTTCTCTACCAAAACGTTTATTCAAACTGACGTTCGTGCCAACATTGCCATCCATTGACGAGCATGTTGTTGCAAACGTTGTCAAAATAGAACGATTTCAATTCCATTCGAACATTTTGACAAACACAAAATTTGACAACGAACACTACCATCCACAGGAAAAATTTCGTCGAGCACAACATGTTCGCCGAACATGCTCGCCTGTGGATGGGCCCCTTAAGTATCGGCCAACTTTATCCTATAGCTGCCATATAACTGAACGATCGGAAAGGACCCAACTTTTGTGTTTTTGAAGATAGAACGTTGGAACTTAGTATAAATTCTGTTTTATGTCAGTTGATCCATCTTACAAACTTCATAAGAATCGGCCGACTATATCCTACAGCTGTCATATAACTGAACGATCGGAAATGACCCAACTTTTGTGTTTTTGAAGATAGAACGTTGGAACTTAGTATAAATTCTATTTTTTGTCAGTTGATCCATCTTACAAACTTCATAAGGATCGGCCGACTATATCCTATAGCTGGCATATAACTGAACGATCGGAAAGGACCCAACTTTTGTGTTTTTGAAGATAGAACGCTGGAACTTAGTACAAATTATATTTTTGGTCAGTTGATCCAACTAACAAACTTCATAAGGATCGGCCGACTATATCCTACAGCTGCCACATAACTGAACGATCGGAAATGACTCAACTTTCGTGTGTGTGAAGATAGAAAACTGAAACTAAGTAGAGATTCTCTTTTTGGTCAGATAATCCGACATACCTAATTTCGTAAGTATCGGCCAACTTTATCCTATAGCTGCCATATAACTGAACGATCGGAAAGGACCCAACTTTTGTGTTTTTGAAGATAGAACGTTGGAACTTAGTATAAATTCTGTTTTTTGTCAGTTGATCCATCTTACAAACTTCATAAGAATCGACCCAAATGACCCAACTTTTGTGTTTTTGAAGATAGAACGTTGGAACTTAGTATAAATTCTGTTTTTTGTCAGTTGATCCATCTTACAAACTTCATAAGAATCGGCCGACTATATCCTATAGCTGCCATATAACTGAACGATCGGAAATGACTAAACTTTTGTGTTTTTGAAGATAGAAAGCTGGAACTTAGTACAAATTCTATTTTTGGTCAGTTGATCCAACTAACAAACTTCATAAGAATCGGCCGACTATATCCTACAGCAGCCATATAACTGAACGATCGGAAATGACCCAACTTTTGTGTTTTTGAAGATAGAACGTTGGAACTTAGTATAAATTCTTTTTTGGTTCAGTTGATCCAACTAACAAATTTTATAAGGATCGGCCGACTATATCCTATAGATGCCATGTAACTGAACGATCGGAAATGACCCAACTTTCGTGTTTTTGAAGATAGAACGTTGGAACTTAGTATAAATTCTGTTTTTTGTCAGTTGATCCATCTTACAAACTTCATAAGAATCGGCCGACTATATCCTATAGCTGCCATATAACTGAACGATCGGAAATGACTAAACTTTTGTGTTTTTGAAGATAGAAAGCTGGAACTTAGTACAAATTCTATTTTTGTCAGTTGATCCATCTTAAAAACTTCATAAGAATCGACCGACTATATCCTACAGCTGCCATATAACTGAACGATCGGAAATGACCCAACTTTTGTGTTTTTGAAGATAGAACGTTGGAACTTAGTATAAATTCTATTTTTTGTCAGTTGATCCATCTTACAAACTTCATAAGAATCGGCCGACTATATCCTACAGCTGCCATATAACTGAACGATCGGAAATGACCCAAGTTTCGTGTGTTTGAAGATAGAAAACTGAAACTAAGTAGAGATTCTCTTTTTGGTCAGATATTCCGACATACCTAATTTCGTAAGTATCGGCCAACTTTATCCTATAGCTGCCATATTACTGAACGATCGGAAATGACCAAACTTTTGTGTTTTTGAAGATAGAAAGCTGGAACTTAGTACAAATTCTATTTTTGGTCAGTTGATCCAACTAACAAATTTCATAATTTCATTTGCCATATAACTGAACGATCGGAAATGACCCAACTTTCGTGTTTTACAAGATAGAAAGCTGGAACTTAGTACAAATTCTATGTTTGGTCAGTTGATCCAACTAACAAACTTCATAAGAATCGGCCGACTATATCCTATAGCTGCCATATAACTGAACGATCGGAAATGACCCAACTTTTGTGTTTTTGAGAAAACTGAAAGATAGAAAACTGAAACTAAGTAGAGATTCTCTTTTTGGTCAGTTGATCCAACTAACAAACTTCATAAGAATCGGCCGACTATATCCTATAGCTGCCACATAACTGAACGATCGGAAATGACCCAACTTTCGTGTGTGTGAAGATAGAAAACTGAAGCTAAGTAGAGATTCTCTTTTTGGTCAGATAATCCGACATACCTAATTTCGTAAGTATCGGCCAACTTTATCCTATAGCTGCCATATAACTGAACGATCGGAAAGGACCCAACTTTTGTGTTTTTGAAGATAGAACGTTGGAACTTAGTATAAATTCTGTTTTTTGTCAGTTGATCCATCTTACAAACTTCATAAGAATCGACCCAAATGACCCAACTTTTGTGTTTTTGAAGATAGAATGTTGGAACTTAGTATAAATTCTATTTTTTGTCAGTTGATCTATCTTACAAACTTCATAAGAATCGGCTGACTATATCCTACAGCTGCTATATAACAGAACGATCGGAAATGACCCAACTTTTGTGTTTTTGAAGATAGAAAGCTGGAACTTAGTACAAAATCTATTTTTGGTCAGTTGATCCAACTAACAAACTTCATAAGAAACTTCATAAGAACTTCCGACTATATCCTATAGCTGCCATATAACTGAACGATCGGAAATGACCCAACTTTTGTGTTTTTGAAGATAGAACGTTGGAACTTAGTATAAATTCTATTTTTGTCAGTTGATCCATCTTAAAAACTTCATAAGAATCGACCGACTATATCCTACAGCTGCCATATAACTGAACGATCGGAAATGACCCAACTTTTGTGTTTTTGAAGATAGAACGTTGGAACTTAGTATAAATTCTATTTTTTGTCAGTTGATCCATCTGACAAACTTCATAAGAATCGGCCGACTATATCCTACAGCTGCCATATAACTGAACGATCGGAAATGACCCAACTTTCGCGTGTTTGAAGATAGAAAACTGAAACTAAGTAGAGATTCTCTTTTTGGTCAGATATTCCGACATACCCAATTTCGTAAGTATCGGCCAACTTTATCCTATAGCTGCCATATTACTGAACGATCGAAAATGACCCAACTTTTGTGTTTTTGAAGATAGAAAGCTGGAACTTAGTACAAATTCTATTTTTGGTCAGTTGATCCAACTAACAAATTTCATAATTTCATTTGCCATATAACTGAACGATCGGAAATGACCCAACTTTCGTGTTTTTCAAGATAGAAAGCTGGAACTTAGTACAAATTCTATGTTTGGTCAGTTGATCCAACTAACAAACTTCATAAGAATCGGCCGACTATATCCTATAGCTGCCATATAACTGAACGATCGGAAATGACCCAACTTTTGTGTTTTTGAGAAAACTGAAAGATAGAAAACTGAAACTAAGTAGAGATCCTCTTTTTCGTCAGTTGATCCAACTAACAAACTTCATAAGAATCGGCCGACTATATCCTACAGCTGCCACATAACTGAACGATCGGAAATGACCCAACTATCGTGTGTGTGAAGATAGAAAACTGAAACTAAGTAGAGATTCTCTTTTTGGTCAGATAATCCGACATACCTAATTTCGTAAGTATCGGCCAACTTTATCCTATAGCTGCCATATAACTGAACGATCGGAAAGGACCCAACTTTTGTGTTTTTGAAGATAGAACGTTGGAACTTAGTACAAATTCTGTTTTTTGTCAGTTGATCCATCTTACAAACTTCATAAGAATCGGCCGACTATATCCTATAGCTGCCATATAACTGAACGATCGGAAATGACTAAACTTTTGTGTTTTTGAAGATAGAAAGCTGGAACTTAGTACAAATTCTATTTTTTGTCAGTTGATCCATCTTAAAAACTTCATAAGAATCGACCGACTATATCCTACAGCTGCCATATAACTGAACGATCGGAAATGACCCAACTTTTGTGTTTTTGAAGATAGAACGTTGGAACTTAGTATAAATTCTATTTTTTGTCAGTTGATCCAACTTACAAACTTCATAAGAATCGGCCGACTATAGCCTACAGCTGTCATACAACTGAACGATCGGAAATGACCCAACTATTGTGTTTTTGAAGATAGAGCGTTGGAACTTAGTATAAATTATATTTTTTGTCAGTTGATCTATCTTACAAACTTCATAAGAATCGGCTGACTATATCCTAAAGCTGCCATATAACTGAACGATCGGAAATGACCCAACTTTTGTGTTTTTGAAGATAGAACGTTGGAACTTAGTATAAATTCTATTTTTTGTCAGTTGATCCATCTTACAAACTTCATAAGAATCGGCCGACTATAGCCTACAGCTGCCATATAACTGAACGATCGGAAATGACTAAACTTTTGTGTTTTTGAAGATAGAAAGCTGGAACTTAGTACAAATTCTATTTTTGGTCAGTTGATCCATCTTAAAAACTTCATAAGAATCGGCCGACTATATCCTATAGCTGCCATATAACTGAACGATCGGAAATGACCCAACTTTTGTGTTTTTGAAGATAGAACGTTGGAACTTAGTACAAATTCTATTTTTGGTCAGTTGATCCAACTAACAAACTTCATAAGGATCGGCCGACTATATCCTACAGCTGCCATATAACTGAACGATCGGAAATGACCCAACTTTCGTGTGTTTGAAGATAGAAAACTGAAACTAAGTAGAGATTCTCTTTTTGGTCAGATATTCCGACATACCTAATTTCGTAAGTATCGGCCAACTTTATCCTATAGCTGCCATATTACTGAACGATCGGAAATGACCCAACTTTTGTGTTTTTGAAGATAGAAAGCTGGAACTTAGTACAAATTCTATTTTTGGTCAGTTGATCCAACTAACAAATTTCATAATTTCATTTGCCATATAACTGGAACGATCAGAAATGCCCCAACTGTCGTGTTTTTGAAATAGAAAACTGAAACTAAGTAGAGATTCTCTTTTTGGTCAGATTATCCGTTCTACCTTATTTCGTAAGGATCGGCCAACTTTATCCTATAGCTGCCATATAACTGAACGATCGGCAATGACCCAACTTTCGTGTTTTTGAAGATAGAAAGCTGAAACTTAGAACAAATTCTATTTTTGGTCAGTTGATCCAACTAAAAAACTTCATAAGGATCGGCCGACTATATCCTATAGCTGCCATATAACTGAACGATCGGAAATGACCCAACTTTTGTGTTTTTGAAGATAGAAAGCTGGAACTTAGTACAAATTCTATTTTTGGTCAGTTGATTCAACTAACAAACTTCATAAGAATCGGCCGAATATATCCTATAGCTACCATATAACGGAACGATCGGAAATGACCAAACTTTTATGTTTTTGAAGATAGAAATCTGGAACTTAGTACAGATTCTATTTTTGGTCAGTTGATCCAACTAACAAACTTCATAAGAATCGGCCGACTATATCCTATAGCTGGCATATAACTGAACGATCGGAAATGATCCAACTTTCGTGTTTTTGAAGATAGAAAGCTGGAACTTAGTACAGATTCTATTTTTGGTCAGTTGATCCAACAAACAAACTTCGTAAGAATCGGCCGACTATATCCTATAGCTGCCATATAACTGAACGATCGGAAATGCACCAACTTTCGCGTTTTTGAAGATAGAAAACTGAAACTAAGTAGAAATTCTCTTTTTGGTCAGTTGATGCAACTAACAAACTTCATAAGAATCGGCCGACTATATCCTTTAGCTGCCATATAACTGAACGATCGGAAATGACCCAACTTTTGTGTTTTTGAAGATAGAAAACTGAAACCAAGTAGAAATTCTCTTTTTGGTCAGATTATCCGACCTACCTAATTTCGTAAGGATCGGCAATTTTTATCCTATAGCTGCCATATAACTGAACGATCGGAAATGACCCAACTTTTGTGTTTTTGAAGATAGAAAGATGGCACTTAGTACAAATTCTATTTTTGGTCAGTTGATCCAACTAACAAACTTCATAAGAATCGGCCGACTATATCCCATAGCTGCCATATAACTGAACGATCGAAAATGACCCAACTTTTTTGTTTTTGAAGATAGAAAACTGGAACTTAGTACAAATTATATTTTTGGTCAGTTGATATAACTAACAAACTTCATAAGGATCGGCCGACTATATCCTACAGCTGCCATATAACTGAACGATCGGAAATGACCCAACTTTCGTGTGTTTGAAGATAGAACGCTGGAACTTAGTACAAATTCTAGTTTTGGTCAGTTGATTCAACTAAAAAACTTCATAAGGATCGGCCGGCTATATCCTACAGCTGCCACATAACTGAACGATCGGAAATGACCCAACTTTCGTGTGTGTGAAGATAGAAAACTGAAACTAAGTAGAGATTCTATTTTTGGTCAGTTGATTCAACTAAAAAACTTCATAAGAATCGGCCGACTATATCCTATAGCTGCCATATAACTGAACGATCGGAAATGACCCAACTTTTGTGTTTTTGAGAAAACTGAAAGATAAAAAACTGAAACTAAGTAGAGATTCTCATTTTGGTCAGTTGATCCAACTAACAAACTTCATAAGAATCGGCCGACTATATCCTATAGCTGCCAAATAACTGAACGATCGGAAATGACCCAACTTTTGTGTTTTTGAAGATAGAACGCTGGAACTTAGTACAAATTTTATTTTTGGTCAGTTGATCCAACTAACAAACTTCATAAGGATCGGCCGACTATATCCTACAGCTGCCACATAACTGAACGATCGGAAATGACCCAACTTTCGTGTGTGTGAAGATAGAAAACTGAAACTTAGTACAGATTCTATTTATGGTCAGTTGATCCAACTAACAAATTTCATAATTTCATTTGCCATATAACTGGAACGATCGGAAATGCCCCAACTGTCGTGTTTTTGAAATAGAAAACTGAAACTAAGTAGAGATTCTCTTTTTGGTCAGATTATCCGTTCTACCTTATTTCGTAAGGATCGGCCAACTTTATCCTATAGCTGCCATATAACTGAACGATCGGCAATGACCCAACTTTCGTGTTTTTGAAAATAGAAAGCTGAAACTTAGAACAAATTCTATTTTTGGTCAGTTGATCCAACTAACAAACTTCATAAGGATCGGCCGACTATATCCTATAGCTGCCATATAACTGAACGATCGGAAATGACCCAACTTTTGTGTTTTTGAAGATAGAAAGCTGGAACTTAGTACAAATTCTATTTTTGGTCAGTTGATTCAACTAACAAACTTCATAAGAATCGGCCGAATATATCCTATAGCTACCATATAACGGAACGATCGGAAATGACCAAACTTTTGTGTTTTTGAAGATAGAAATCTGGAACTTAGTACAGATTCTATTTTTGGTCAGTTGATCCAACTAACAAACTTCATAAGAATCGGCCGATTATATCCTATAGCTGGCATATAACTGAACGATCGGAAATGATCCAACTTTCGTGTTTTTGAAGATAGAAAGCTGGAACTTAGTACAGATTCTATTTTTGGTCAGTTGATCCAACAAACAAACTTCGTAAGAATCGGCCGACTATATCCTATAGCTGCCATATAACTGAACGATCGGAAATGCACCAACTTTCGCGTTTTTGAAGATAGAAAACTGAAACTAAGTAGAAATTCTCTTTTTGGTCAGTTGATGCAACTAACAAACTTCATAAGAATCGGCCGACTATATCCTTTAGCTGCCATATAACTGAACGATCGGAAATGACCCAACTTTCGTGTTTTTGAAGATAGAAAACTGAAACCAAGTAGAAATTCTCTTTTTGGTCAGATTATCCGACCTACCTAATTTCGTAAGGATCGGCAATTTTTATCCTATAGCTGCCATATAACTGAACGATCGGAAATGACCCAACTTTTGTGTTTTTGAAGATAGAAAGATGGCACTTAGTACAAATTCTATTTTTGGTCAGTTGATCCAACTAACAAACTTCATAAGAATCGGCCGACTATATCCCATAGCTGCCATATAACTGAACGATCGAAAATGACCCAACTTTTGTGTTTTTGAAGATAGAAAACTGGAACTTAGTACAAATTCTATTTTTGGTCAGTTGATCCAACTAACAAACTTCATAAGGATCGGCCGACTATATCCTATAGCTGGCATATAACTGAACGATCGGAAATGATCCAACTTTCGTGTTTTTGAAGATAGAAAGCTGGAACTTAGTACAAATTATATTTTTGGTCAGTTGATCCAATTAACAAACTTCATAAGGATCGGCCGACTATATCCTATAGCTGGCATTTAACTGAACGATCGGAAATGATCCAACTTTCGTGTTTTTGAAGATAGAAAGCTGGAACTTCGTACAAATTCTATTTTTGGTCAGTTGATTCAACTAACAAACTTCATAGGAATCGGCCGACTATATCCTATAGCTGCCATATAACTGAACGATAGGAAATGACCCAACTTTCGTGTTTTTGAAGATAGAAAGCTGGAACTTAGTACAAATTATACTTTTGGTCAGTTGATCCAACTAACAAACTTCATAAGGATCGGCCGACTATATCCTATAGCTGGCATATAACTGAACGACCGGAAATGATCCAACTTTCGTGTTTTTGAAGATAGAAAGCTGGAACTTAGTACAAATTCTATTTTTGGTCAGTTGATTCAACTAACAAACTTCATAGGAATCGGCCGACTATATCCTATAGCTGCCATATAACTGAACGATCGGAAATGACCCAACTTTTGTGTTTTTGAAGATAGAACGTTGGAACATAGTACAAATTCTATTTTTGGTCAGTTGATCCAACTAACAAACTTCATAAGGATCGGCCGACTATATCCTACAGCTGCCATATAACTGAACGATCGGAAATGACCCAACTTTTGTGTTTTTGAAGATAGAATGCTGGACTTTAGTACAAATTCTATTTTTGGTCAGTTGATCCAACTAACAAACTTCATAAGAATCGGCCGACTATATCCTATAGCTGCCATATAACTGAACGATCG
The DNA here is from genome assembly GCA_018153235.1 of Drosophila malerkotliana malerkotliana. Lineage (NCBI taxonomy): Eukaryota > Metazoa > Arthropoda > Insecta > Diptera > Drosophilidae > Drosophila > Drosophila malerkotliana. Next base: position 141,620 of record JAECXV010000051.1, read on the forward strand.
GAAATGACCCAACTTTTGTGTTTTTGAAGATAGAACGTTGGAACATAGTACAAATTCTATTTTTGGTCAGTTGATCCAACTAACAAACTTCATAAGGATCGGCCGACTATATCCTACAGCTGCCATATAACTGAACGATCGGAAATGACCCAACTTTCGTGTGTTTGAAGATAGAACGCTGGAACTTGGTACAAATTCTATTTTTGGTCAGTTGATTCAACTAAAAAACTTCATAAGGATCGGCCGGCTATATCCTACAGCTGCCACATAACTGAACGATCGGAAATGACCCAACTTTCGTGTGTGTGAAGATAGAAAACTGAAACTAAGTAGAGATTCTATTTTTGGTCAGTTGATTCAACTAAAAAACTTCATAAGAATCGGCCGACTATATCCTATAGCTACCATAAAACTGAACGATCGGAAATGTGTTTTTGAAGATAGAACGTTGGAACATAGTACAAATTCTATTTTTGGTCAGTTGATCCAACTAACAAACTTCATAAGGATCGGCCGACTATATCCTACAGCTGCCATATAACTGAACGATCGGAAATGACCCAACTTTCGTGTGTTTGAAGATAGAACGCTGGAACTTAGTACAAATTCTATTTTTGGTCAGTTGATTCAACTAAAAAACTTCATAAGGATCGGCCGGCTATATCCTACAGCTGCCACATAACTGAACGATCGGAAATGACCCAACTTTCGTGTGTGTGAAGATAGAAAACTGAAACTAAGTAGAGATTCTATTTTTGGTCAGTTGATTCAACTAAAAAACTTCATAAGAATCGGCCGACTATATCCTATAGCTACCATATAACTGAACGATCGGAAATGACCCAACTTTTGTGTTTTTGAAGATAGAACGCTGGAACTTAGTACAAATTCTATTTTTGGTCAGTTGATCCAACTAACAAACTTCATAAGGATCGGCCGACTATATCCTATAGCTGCCATATAACTGAACGATCGGAAATGCACCAACTTTCGCGTTTTTGAAGATAGAAAACTGAAACTAAGTAGAAATTCTCTTTTGGTCAGTTGATGCAACTAACAAACTTCATAAGAATCGGCCGACTATATCCTTTAGCTGCCATATAACTGAACGATCGGAAATGACCCAACTTTCGTGTTTTTGAAGATAGAAAACTGAAACCAAGTAGAAATTCTCTTTTTGGTCAGATTATCCGACCTACCTAATTTCGTAAGGATCGGCAATTTTTATCCTATAGCTGCCATATAACTGAACGATCGGAAATGACCCAACTTTTGTGTTTTTGAAGATAGAAAGATGGCACTTAGTACAAATTCTATTTTTGGTCAGTTGATCCAACTAACAAACTTCATAAGAATCGGCCGACTATATCCCATAGCTGCCATATAACTGAACGATCGAAAATGACCCAACTTTTGTGTTTTTGAAGATAGAAAACTGGAACTTAGTACAAATTCTATTTTTGGTCAGTTGATCCAACTAACAAACTTCATAAGGATCGGCCGACTATATCCTATAGCTGGCATATAACTGAACGATCGGAAATGATCCAACTTTCGTGTTTTTGAAGATAGAAAGCTGGAACTTAGTACAAATTATATTTTTGGTCAGTTGATCCAACTAACAAACTTCATAAGGATCGGCCGACTATATCCTATAGCTGGCATTTAACTGAACGATCGGAAATGATCCAACTTTCGTGTTTTTGAAGATAGAAAGCTGGAACTTCGTACAAATTCTATTTTTGGTCAGTTGATTCAACTAACAAACTTCATAGGAATCGGCCGACTATATCCTATAGCTGCCATATAACTGAACGATAGGAAATGACCCAACTTTTGTGTTATTGAAGATAGAAAGCTGGAACTTAGTACAAATTATATTTTTGGTCAGTTGATCCAACTAACAAACTTCATAAGGATCGGCCGACTATATCCTATAGCTGGCATATAACTGAACGACCGGAAATGATCCAACTTTCGTGTTTTTGAAGATAGAAAGCTGGAACTTAGTACAAATTATATTTTTGGTCAGTTGATCCAACTAACAAACTTCATAAGGATCGGCCGACTATATCCTATAGCTGGCATATAACTGAACGACCGGAAATGATCCAACTTTCGTGTTTTTGAAGATAGAAAGCTGGAACTTAGTACAATTTCTATTTTTTGTCAGTTGATCCAACTAACAAACTTCATAAGAATCGGCCGACTATATCCTATAGCTGCCATATAACTGAACGATCGGAAATGACCCAACTTTTGTGTTATTGAAGATAGAAAGCTGGAACTTAGTACAAATTCTATTTTTTGTCAGTTGATCCATCTTAAAAACTTCATAAGAATCGACCGACTATATCCTACAGCTGCCATATAACTGAACGATCGGAAATGACCCAACTTTTGTGTTTTTGAAGATAGAACGTTGGAACTTAGTATAAATTCTATTTTTTGTCAGTTGATCCAACTTACAAACTTCATAAGGATCGGCCGACTATATCCTATAGCTGGCATATAACTGAACGACCGGAAATGATCCAACTTTCGTGTTTTTGAAGATAGAAAGCTGGAACTTAATACAAATTCTATTTTTTGTCAGTTGATCCAACTAACAAACTTCATAAGAATCGGCCGACTATATCCTATAGCTGCCATATAACTGAACGATCGGAAATGACCCAACTGTCGTGTTATTGAAGATAGAAAGCTGGAACTTAGTACAAATTCTATTTTTTGTCAGTTGATCCATCTTAAAAACTTCATAAGAATCGGCCGACTATATCCTACAGTTGCCATATAACTGAACTATCGGAAATGACCCAACTTTTGTGTTTTTGAAGATAGAATGCTGGACTTTAGTACAAATTCTATTTTTGTCAGTTGATCCAACTAACAAACTTCATAAGAATCGGCCGACTATATCCTATAGCTGCCATATAACTGAACGATCGGAAATGTCCCAACTTTTGTGTTTTTGAAGATAGAACGTTGGAACATGGTACAAATTCTATTTTTGGTCAGTTGATCCAACTAACAAACTTCATAAGGATCGGCCGACTATATCCTACAGCTGCCATATAACTGAACGATCGGAAATGACCCAACTTTCGTGTGTTTGAAGATAGAACGCTGGAACTTAGTACAAATTCTATTTTTGGTCAGTTGATCCAACTAACAAACTTCATAAGAATCGGCCGGCTATATCCTACAGCTGCCACATAACTGAACGATCGGAAATGACCCAACTTTCGTGTGTGTGAAGATAGAAAACTGAAACTAAGTAGAGATTCTATTTTTGGTCAGTTGATTCAACTAAAAAACTTCATAAGAATCGGCCGACTATATCCTATAGCTACCATATAACTGAACGATCGGAAATGACCCAACTTTTGTGTTTTTGAAGATAGAACGCTGGAACTTAGTACAAATTCTATTTTTGGTCAGTTGATCCAACTAACAAACTTCATAAGGATCGGCCGACTATATCCTATAGCTGCCACATAACTGAACGATCGGAAATGACCCAACTTTCGTGTGTGTGAAGATAGAAAACTGAAACTAAGTAGAGATTCTCTTTTTGGTCAGTTGATCCAACTAACAAACTTCATAAGAATCGGCCGACTATATCCTATAGCTGCCAAATAACTGAACGATCGGAAATGACCCAACTTTCGTGTTTTTGAAGATAGAAAGCTGGAACTTAGTACAGATTCTATTTTTGGTCAGTTGATCCAACAAACAAACTTCGTAAGAATCGGCCGACTATATCCTATAGCTGCCATATAACTGAACGATCGGAAATGCACCAACTTTCGCGTTTTTGAAGATAGAAAACTGAAACTAAGTAGAAATTCTCTTTTTGGTCAGTTGATGCAACTAACAAACTTCATAAGAATCGGCCGACTATATCCTTTAGCTGCCATATAACTGAACGATCGGAAATGACCCAACTTTCGTGTTTTTGAAGATAGAAAACTGAAACCAAGTAGAAATTCTCTTTTTGGTCAGATTATCCGACCTACCTAATTTCGTAAGGATCGGCAATTTTTATCCTATAGCTGCCATATAACTGAACGATCGGAAATGACCCAACTTTTGTGTTTTTGAAGATAGAAAGATGGCACTTAGTACAAATTCTATTTTTGGTCAGTTGATCCAACTAACAAACTTCATAAGAATCGGCCGACTATATCCCATAGCTGCCATATAACTGAACGATCGAAAATGACCCAACTTTTGTGTTTTTGAAGATAGAAAACTGGAACTTAGTACAAATTCTATTTTTGGTCAGTTGATCCAACTAACAAACTTCATAAGGATCGGCCGACTATATCCTATAGCTGGCATATAACTGAACGATCGGAAATGATCCAACTTTCGTGTTTTTGAAGATAGAAAGCTGGAACTTAGTACAAATTATATTTTTGGTCAGTTGATCCAATTAACAAACTTCATAAGGATCGGCCGACTATATCCTATAGCTGGCATTTAACTGAACGATCGGAAATTATCCAACTTTCGTGTTTTTGAAGATAGAAAGCTGGAACTTCGTACAAATTCTATTTTTGGTCAGTTGATTCAACTAACAAACTTCATAGGAATCGGCCGACTATATCCTATAGCTGCCATATAACTGAACGATAGGAAATGACCCAACTTTCGTGTTTTTGAAGATAGAAAGCTGGAACTTAGTACAAATTATACTTTTGGTCAGTTGATCCAACTAACAAACTTCATAAGGATCGGCCGACTATATCCTATAGCTGGCATATAACTGAACGACCGGAAATGATCCAACTTTCGTGTTTTTGAAGATAGAAAGCTGGAACTTAGTACAAATTCTATTTTTGGTCAGTTGATTCAACTAACAAACTTCATAGGAATCGGCCGACTATATCCTATAGCTGCCATATAACTGAACGATCGGAAATGACCCAACTTTTGTGTTTTTGAAGATAGAACGTTGGAACATAGTACAAATTCTATTTTTGGTCAGTTGATCCAACTAACAAACTTCATAAGGATCGGCCGACTATATCCTACAGCTGCCACATAACTGAACGATCGGAAATGACCCAACTTTCGTGTGTGTGAAGATAGAAAACTGAAACTAAGTAGAGATTCTCTTTTTGGTCAGTTGATCCAACTAACAAACTTCATAAGAATCGGCCGATTATATCCTATAGCTATTAGAAAGGTAGGCTTTGAACTGAAAGCATCGTTTTATTGTTTGTTAAAAAAATAAAAGAAAAATTTAAATTTTTTTTTCCAACCACCAAAAAAATATAAAACCACTCTTATTTACTTAATCTTGCGGCCATTCTCGGGCAAAACCAACTTAATGGGCTGGCAAAACCCTCCCAGTTCCATCAAAATCAAGCCGCCTTCGAAAAAGAAAGCCTATTCTAATTTTCAAGATGACGATTCCAGCGACTCCGAGCATGGAGAAATGAAGCGGAAGTCTGCTAAAAAACCCATTATGGAAGACGAACCTACCACCAGCGAAGCAGCCAGAGCTGCACTTAAAGCTAATATTGAAAAAATTATTATGCAATTCTTTCTGATTTAGACGATGAAGATCGTGTCAGCGACATGGAGGTTGACGTTATGAAGAAAAAAGATGATAAGAGAACCAAGCAATCTGCGGTAAAAACGGCGAAAATCATCAAACCGCCCCCAATTTTTATCCCGGACGTATCCAGCATCAAGGGCCTTTCCAAAGACATTTCCCACCTCTTAGGCGGGGATGTTGAAGTGACCTACAAAGCAAGCACTAACAACACAATTCGCGTCATGACTCCAGATAAGGATACTTACTCAACTCTGAAAAAGTTCCTGAGCGAAAATAACCATCGATACCACACATTCCAGCCCCGAGACGAGCGCGCTTATCGGATCGTCGTTAAAGGCCTCCACTTCTCCACCGACCCGGAGGATATTAAGGTGGGTTTCAGCAGCCATGGACACAAAGTCAGGGATATACACAATCCTATGCAAAAAGGTACAAAGAAGCCACTAAACATTTTCTTTATTAACCTCGAGCCAGCCAAAAACAATAAGGAGGCCTTTCAAGTCAAGCGGCTATGCAGCACGGTGGTTACGGTTGAGCCACCAAAAAAATTCGACGATGTGCCCCAATGCCATCGCTGCCAGGGCTTCGGTCACACGAAACGGTACTGCCATCTGGAGTACAGATGCGTAAAGTGTGGAGATAGGCACCCATCGTCCGAATGCACCAAAATTGCCAGTGAACCAGCAGTCTGCCTCCACTGCGACGGATCACATGCGGCCTCTTACAAGGGCTGTCCAGCCTACAAAAAGGCAAAGAGCACGTTCGCCCCCAAGCAGGCTGCCCCAAGACGCCAGCAACCTCAATTCAGCAAAATTAACCCTAACATCAGCTATGCTAGCGCAGTCAAAAACGGAGCACCACAGTTTGACTCCAACCCCAATCCCGATCCCAGTCTTTCAAGTAATCCAATGGACGCCCTAACGGCTAGGATGGAATCTATGTTTGAGCGCATGATGGAGAAGGTCTTGAGCCAAATAGCCCAAATGATGGCCACCGTTTGCAAATCCTTATGCATACGCAATTAAATATAACCATATGGAATGCTAACGGCCTGGTAAAAAGAAGGCCAGAGGTCGAGCTATATTGCAAGACCCTCCAAGCAGACGTTCTCCTCATATCAGAAACGCATTTTACCAACAGATCATACTTGACTATTAGAGGATACGACCTCATTGCCGCTAACCACCCGAACGGTAGAGGTCGCGGGGGCGCGGCCATCCTTATTCGCAGCTGCATCAAGTATGAGGCACTTCCAGCCATGTGCGAAGACTGGGTACAATGTGCCCAAATTAAAATCTCCACTACCAACGGTGACATAACAATCGCCGCAGCATATTGCCCCCCAGGCACAACATCCACGAACAGGAATTCGGCTTGCTACTGGATTGCCTCGGCCCCAAGTTCATAATCGGAGGGGACTTTAATGCTAAACACCCCTGGTGGGGCTCCAGGATTACGAACCCAAAGGGCTCGGCCCTATACAGGCAGATTCAGTCCCGAATCTTGAGCTGTCACGCAACCGGTGCACCCACATACTGGCCTACGGATCCCCACAAAATCCCTGATGTGCTAGACTTCGCCATCTCCGGAGGACTGGATTCTGCCGGAATTCAAGCGAGAGAAGTAGAAGACCTCTTCTCGGACCACAGCGCCTTTGCCGTGTCACTTTTCACCCCAGCCTTGCTCAGGTCAGCCCGCAAAAAGCTGATCTACAAGACAACAGACGTTGACAAGTACCAATCCTACCTGAACAACGTTACCGACCCCAGCCCGACACTTGACTCCCCGGTTGACATCGACACCGTTGTAGAAGAGTTAACAGCCCATATTCAGGCGGCAGCTTCTGAAGCAGCACCAAGGCCCTCCAACCGCCCAAGAGCCACTGACAGGGACATCCATTTTTGGAGCCCAGAAGTCGAAGAACTCAAACTTGAAAAGCGACGACTCCGAAGAGTGTGGATGCTCTCAAGGAATCCTTTGGACAAAACCGCCTTCAATAGAGCGACCAAATGTCTGACAGAAACTCTGGCAAGACTAAGGAAGCAGGCCTTTGACGGGTTCGTCGAACAACTTGAGCCAGGCGACCCTCAACATAACTTATGGCGAGTCACCAAATCTATCAGACAGCCGCTGAAAAGGATCCCACCTGTACAAAGAACCGACGGCAGCTGGTGCAGATCGGAGATGGACAGGGCCAACGCTTTCGCCGAACACCTCGAAGGTGTCTTTACGCCTTTCGATCGCTGCTCACCGGAGGATGCTGCTGAAACTGCCCGTCTGCTAGCCGAGCCTTCTAGGGACGCCGATCCAATACCACCAGTGACTGAGGAGGAAACAGCTGAGCTTATAACCATCATGAACAACAACAAGGCCCCGGGCGATGATGGTATCAATGCAATTGCATTAAAAATGTTACCACCTCCAAGCATTCAGCTAATTACGAGGATCTATAATAGATGCTTGGAGATAGGGTACTTCCCGTCCACATGGAAACGTGCCCAGGTAACTATGATACCTAAGCCCGGGAAACCCGAAGCAAACCTTTTGTCCTACCGACCAATAAGTTTGTTACCAATGCTCTCCAAAATACTTGAACGAGTGTTTTTAAGCAGAGCACTGCCAGTATTTGACGACGCTGTGCAGTGCAGTGCATCCTGGACGCGTTTGAAACCAAGAAGTACTGTTTGACCGTGTCTGGCATCCCGGTCTTCTATATAAATTAAAGACTGGCCTACCCCGACCATACTTCCAGTTCCTAAAGTCGTTCTTGGAAGACCGTAAATTTGCTGTTAGATGTGGCGAGGCCATCTCCGGTATTAGAGAAGCTCACGCTGGTGTACCCCAAGGCAGCGTTCTTGGCCCGTTGATGTACAATGCTTACACGGCCGACCTCCCTGTTCTTCAGAGGCCTGACCTGCTCGCAGCAACCTATGCAGACGACACCGCCTTCCTTACCACCGCCGATAGCGCATTGGGGGCAGCCGATACGATTCAATTGCAGCTTGACTTGCTCAGCGACTGGCAAAAGCGATGGAACATTGCCGTCAATAATGAGAAGTCCACTGCCTCCACATTTTCTCTCTGCAAAGGCAACTGCCCTCCAGTTAACCTTAACGGCTCTCCAATCCCACAGGTAGACAATCCCAGGTCACCCTAGACAGAAGGCTCACCTGGAAGCCCCATCTGATTAAGAAGAGGAAACAGGCTATTCAAAGACTTCGATCCTTCAACTGGCTTATGGGTAGGAGATCGAAGCTGAGAACTTCCACTAAACTCCTCATTTACAAGGCAATAATACGCCCTATCTGGACGTACGGCATACAGCTCTGGGGAACTGCGAGCAAGACGAATGTCCGAACTATGCAAGCTTTCGAAAATAGAGTCCTTCGAATCGCCACTGGGGCCCACGTCTATCATGACAATCGCACCATCCACGAGGTTCTCAATTTCCCTTGGGTCAAGGACGAGATACAAAGAAGCAGCGCACGTTACATGCAGAGGCTTCATAATCACCCGAACCGGTTGGCCAGCTCCCTGCTGGACAGCAGCGAGCAACCCAGAAGACTTAAAAGGACACACCCGCTGGACCTCCCCTTACTACTCTAATTTTTTTTTCTACCATATTAATATTTAAAAATATCTATACGTGAAGTTTACGTGATAAAATTTAATGGTTGTCCCTAATGGACAGTTTTAAATAAACATTACCCTGCTATTACAAAAAAAAAAAAAAAAAAATATCCTATAGCTGGCATATAACTGAACGATCGGAAATGATCCAACTTTCGTGTTTTTGAAGATAGAAAGCTGGAACTTAGTACAGATTCTATTTTTGGTCAGTTGATCCAACAAACAAACTTCGTAAGAATCGGCCGACTATATCCTATAGCTGCCATATAACTGAACGATCGGAAATGCACCAACTTTCGCGTTTTTGAAGATAGAAAACTGAAACTAAGTAGAAATTCTCTTTTTGGTCAGTTGATGCAACTAACAAACTTCATAAGAATCGGCCGACTATATCCTTTAGCTGCCATATAACTGAACGATCGGAAATGACCCAACTTTCGTGTTTTTGAAGATAGAAAACTGAAACCAAGTAGAAATTCTCTTTTTGGTCAGATTATCCGACCTACCTAATTTCGTAAGGATCGGCAATTTTTATCCTATAGCTGCCATATAACTGAACGATCGGAAATGATCCAACTTTCGTGTTTTTGAAGATAGAAAGCTGGAACTTAGTACAAATTATATTTTTGGTCAGTTGATCCAATTAACAAACTTCATAAGGATCGGCCGACTATATCCTATAGCTGGCATTTAACTGAACGATCGGAAATGATCCAACTTTCGTGTTTTTGAAGATAGAAAGCTGGAACTTCGTACAAATTCTATTTTTGGTCAGTTGATTCAACTAACAAACTTCATAGGAATCGGCCGACTATATCCTATAGCTGCCATATAACTGAACGATAGGAAATGACCCAACTTTCGTGTTTTTGAAGATAGAAAGCTGGAACTTAGTACAAATTATACTTTTGGTCAGTTGATCCAACTAACAAACTTCATAAGGATCGGCCGACTATATCCTATAGCTGGCATATAACTGAACGACCGGAAATGATCCAACTTTCGTGTTTTTGAAGATAGAAAGCTGGAACTTAGTACAAATTCTATTTTTGGTCAGTTGATTCAACTAACAAACTTCATAGGAATCGGCCGACTATATCCTATAGCTGCCATATAACTGAACGATCGGAAATGACCCAACTTTTGTGTTTTTGAAGATAGAACGTTGGAACATAGTACAAATTCTATTTTTGGTCAGTTGATCCAACTAACAAACTTCATAAGGATCGGCCGACTATATCCTACAGCTGCCATATAACTGAACGTTAGGAAATGACCCAACTTTCGTGTGTTTGAAGATAGAACGCTGGAACTTGGTACAAATTCTATTTTTGGTCAGTTGATTCAACTAAAAAACTTCATAAGGATCGGCCGGCTATATCCTACAGCTGCCACATAACTGAACGATCGGAAATGACCCAACTTTCGTGTGTGTGAAGATAGAAAACTGAAACTAAGTAGAGATTCTATTTTTGGTCAGTTGATTCAACTAAAAAACTTCATAAGAATCGGCCGACTATATCCTATAGCTACCATATAACTGAACGATCGGAAATGACCCAACTTTTGTGTTTTTGAAGATAGAACGCTGGAACTTAGTACAAATTCTATTTTTGGTCAGTTGATCCAACTAACAAACTTCATAAGGATCGGCCGACTATATCCTATAGCTGCCATATAACTGAACGATCGGAAATGCACCAACTTTCGCGTTTTTGAAGATAGAAAACTGAAACTAAGTAGAAATTCTCTTTTTGGTCAGTTGATGCAACTAACAAACTTCATAAGAATCGGCCGACTATATCCTTTAGCTGCCATATAACTGAACGATCGGAAATGACCCAACTTTCGTGTTTTTGAAGATAGAAAACTGAAACCAAGTAGAAATTCTCTTTTTGGTCAGATTATCCGACCTACCTAATTTCGTAAGGATCGGCAATTTTTATCCTATAGCTGCCATATAACTGAACGATCGGAAATGACCCAACTTTTGTGTTTTTGAAGATAGAAAGATGGCACTTAGTACAAATTCTATTTTTGGTCAGTTGATCCAACTAACAAACTTCATAAGAATCGGCCGACTATATCCCATAGCTGCCATATAACTGAACGATCGAAAATGACCCAACTTTTGTGTTTTTGAAGATAGAAAACTGGAACTTAGTACAAATTCTATTTTTGGTCAGTTGATCCAACTAACAAACTTCATAAGGATCGGCCGACTATATCCTATAGCTGGCATATAACTGAACGATCGGAAATGATCCAACTTTCGTGTTTTTGAAGATAGAAAGCTGGAACTTAGTACAAATTATATTTTTGGTCAGTTGATCCAACTAACAAACTTCATAAGGATCGGCCGACTATATCCTATAGCTGGCATTTAACTGAACGATCGGAAATGATCCAACTTTCGTGTTTTTGAAGATAGAAAGCTGGAACTTCGTACAAATTCTATTTTTGGTCAGTTGATTCAACTAACAAACTTCATAGGAATCGGCCGACTATATCCTATAGCTGCCATATAACTGAACGATAGGAAATGACCCAACTTTTGTGTTATTGAAGATAGAAAGCTGGAACTTAGTACAAATTATATTTTTGGTCAGTTGATCCAACTAACAAACTTCATAAGGATCGGCCGACTATATCCTATAGCTGGCATATAACTGAACGACCGGAAATGATCCAACTTTCGTGTTTTTGAAGATAGAAAGCTGGAACTTAGTACAAATTATATTTTTGGTCAGTTGATCCAACTAACAAACTTCATAAGGATCGGCCGACTATATCCTATAGCTGGCATATAACTGAACGACCGGAAATGATCCAACTTTCGTGTTTTTGAAGATAGAAAGCTGGAACTTAGTACAATTTCTATTTTTGTCAGTTGATCCAACTAACAAACTTCATAAGAATCGGCCGACTATATCCTATAGCTGCCATATAACTGAACGATCGGAAATGACCCAACTTTTGTGTTATTGAAGATAGAAAGCTGGAACTTAGTACAAATTCTATTTTTTGTCAGTTGATCCATCTTAAAAACTTCATAAGAATCGACCGACTATATCCTACAGCTGCCATATAACTGAACGATCGGAAATGACCCAACTTTTGTGTTTTTGAAGATAGAACGTTGGAACTTAGTATAAATTCTATTTTTTGTCAGTTGATCCAACTTACAAACTTCATAAGAATCGGCCGACTATATCCTATAGCTGGCATATAACTGAACGACCGGAAATGATCCAACTTTCGTGTTTTTGAAGATAGAAAGCTGGAACTTAATACAAATTCTATTTTTTGTCAGTTGATCCAACTAACAAACTTCATAAGAATCGGCCGACTATATCCTATAGCTGCCATATAACTGAACGATCGGAAATGACCCAACTGTCGTGTTATTGAAGATAGAAAGCTGGAACTTAGTACAAATTCTATTTTTTGTCAGTTGATCCATCTTAAAAACTTCATAAGAATCGGCCGACTATATCCTACAGTTGCCATATAACTGAACTATCGGAAATGACCCAACTTTCGTGTTTTTGAAGATAGAATGCTGGACTTTAGTACAAATTCTATTTTTTGTCAGTTGATCCAACTAACAAACTTCATAAGAATCGGCCGACTATATCCTATAGCTGCCATATAACTGAACGATCGGAAATGTCCCAACTTTTGTGTTTTTGAAGATAGAACGTTGGAACATGGTACAAATTCTATTTTTGGTCAGTTGATCCAACTAACAAACTTCATAAGGATCGGCCGACTATATCCTACAGCTGCCATATAACTGAACGATCGGAAATGACCCAACTTTCGTGTGTTTGAAGATAGAACGCTGGAACTTAGTACAAATTCTATTTTTGGTCAGTTGATCCAACTAACAAACTTCATAAGGATCGGCCGGCTATATCCTACAGCTGCCACATAACTGAACGATCGGAAATGACCCAACTTTCGTGTGTGTGAAGATAGAAAACTGAAACTAAGTAGAGATTCTATTTTTGGTCAGTTGATTCAACTAAAAAACTTCATAAGAATCGGCCGACTATATCCTATAGCTACCATATAACTGAACGATCGGAAATGACCCAACTTTTGTGTTTTTGAAGATAGAACGCTGGAACTTAGTACAAATTCTATTTTTGGTCAGTTGATCCAACTAACAAACTTCATAAGGATCGGCCGACTATATCCTACAGCTGCCACATAACTGAACGATCGGAAATGACCCAACTTTCGTGTGTGTGAAGATAGAAAACTGAAACTAAGTAGAGATTCTCTTTTTGGTCAGTTGATCCAACTAACAAACTTCATAAGAATCGGCCGACTATATCCTATAGCTGCCAAATAACTGAACGATCGGAAATGACCCAACTTTTGTGTTTTTGAAGATAGAACGCTGGAACTTAGTACAAATTCTATTTTTGGTCAGTTGATCCAACTAACAAACTTCATAAGGATCGGCCGACGATATCCCATAGCTGCCATATAACTGAACGATCGAAAATGACCCAACTTTCGTGTTTTTGAAGATAGAAAGCTGGAACTTCGTACAAATTCTATTTTTGGTCAGTTGATTCAACTAACAAATTTCATAATTTCATTTGCCATATAACTGGAACGATCGGAAATGCCCCAACTGTCGTGTTTTTGAAATAGAAAACTGAAACTAAGTAGAGATTATCTTTTTAGTCAGATTATCCGTTCTACCTTATTTCGTAAGGATCGGCCAACTTTATCCTATAGCTGCCATATAACTGAACGATCGGCAATGACCCAACTTTCGTGTTTTTGAAGATAGAAAGCTGAAACTTAGAACAAATTCTATTTTTGGTCAGTTGATCCAACTAAAAAACTTCATAAGGATCGGCCGACTATATCCTATAGCTGCAATATAACTGAACGATCGGAAATGACCCAACTTTTGTGTTTTTGAAGATAGAAAGCTGGAACTTAGTACAAATTCTATTTTTTGTCAGTTGATCCAACAAACAAACTTCGTAAGAATCGGCCGACTATATCCTATAGCTGCCATATAACTGAACGATCGGAAATGCACCAACTTTCGCGTTTTTGAAGATAGAAAACTGAAACTAAGTAGAAATTCTCTTTTTGGTCAGTTGATGCAAGTAACAAACTTCATAAGAATCGGCCGACTATATCCTTTAGCTGCCATATAACTGAACGATCGGAAATGACCCAACTTTCGTGTTTTTGAAGATAGAAAACTGGAACTTAGTACAAATTATATTTTTGGTCAGTTGATCCAACTAACAAACTTCATAAGCATCGGCCGACTATATCCTATAGCTGGCATTTAACTGAACGATCGGAAATGATCCAACTTTCGTGTTTTTGAAGATAGAAAGCTGGAACTTGGTACAAATTCTATTTTTGGTCAGTTGATTCAACTAACAAACTTCATAGGAATCGGCCGACTATATCCTATAGCTGCCTTATAACTGAACGATAGGAAATGACCCAACTTTTGTGTTTTTGAAGATAGAAAGCTGGAACTTAGTACAAATTATATTTTTGGTCAGTTGATCCAACTAACAAACTTCATAGGAATCGGCCGACTATATCCCATAGCTGCCATATAACTGAACGATCGAAAATGACCCAACTTTCGTGTTTTTGAAGATAGAAAGCTGGAACTTCGTACAAATTCTATTTTTGGTCAGTTGATTCAACTAACAAACTTCATAGGAATCGGCCGACTATATCCTATAGCTGCCATATAACTGAACGATAGGAAATGACCCAACTTTTGTGTTATTGAAGATAGAAAGCTGGAACTTAGTACAAATTCTATTTTTGGTCAGTTGATCCAACTAACAAACTTCATAAGGATCGGCCGACTATATTCTATAGCTACCATATAACTGAACGATCGGAAATGACCCAACTTTTGTGTTTTTGAAGATAGAACGCTGGAACTTAGTACAAATTCTATTTTTGGTCAGTTGATCCAACTAACAAACTTCATAAGGATCGGCCGACTATATCCTACAGCTGGCATTTAACTGAACGATAGGAAATGACCCAACTTTCGTGTTATTGAAGATAGAAAGCTGGAACTTAGTACAAATTATATTTTTGGTCAGTTGATCCAACTAACAAACTTCATAAGGATCGGCCGACTATATCCTATAGCTGGCATATAACTGAACGACCGGAAATGATCCAACTTTCGTGTTTTTGAAGATAGAAAGCTGGAACTTAGTACAGATTTTATTTTTGGTCAGTTGATCCAACTAACAAACTTCATAAGAATCGGCCGACTATATCCCATAGCTGCCATATAACTGAACGATCGGAAATGACCCAACTTTCGTGTGTGTGAAGATAGAAAACTGAAACCAAGTAGAAATTCTCTTTTTGGTCAGATTATCCGACTAACAAACTTCATAAGGATCGGCCGACTATATCCTATAGCTGGCATATAACTGAACGATCGGAAATGATCCAACTTTCGTGTTTTTGAAGATAGAAAGCTGGAACTTAGTACAAATTATATTTTTGGTCAGTTGATCCAACTAACAAACTTCATAAGGATCGGCCGACTATATCCTATAGCTGGCATTTAACTGAACGATCGGAAATGATCCAACTTTCGTGTTTTTGAAGATAGAAAGCTGGAACTTCGTACAAATTCTATTTTTGGTCAGTTGATTCAACTAACAAACTTCATAGGAATCGGCCGACTATATCCTATAGCTGCCATATAACTGAACGATAGGAAATGACCCAACTTTTGTGTTATTGAAGATAGAAAGCTGGAACTTAGTACAAATTATATTTTTGGTCAGTTGATCCAACTAACAAACTTCATAAGGATCGGCCGACTATATCCTATAGCTGGCATATAACTGAACGACCGGAAATGATCCAACTTTCGTGTTTTTGAAGATAGAAAGCTGGAACTTAGTACAGATTTTATTTTTGGTCAGTTGATCCAACTAACAAACTTCATAAGAATCGGCCGACTATATCCCATAGCTGCCATATAACTGAACGATCGGAAATGACCCAACTTTCGTGTGTGTGAAGATAGAAAACTGAAACCAAGTAGAAATTTTTTTTTGGTCAGATTATCCGACCTACTTAATTTCGTAAGGATCGGCAATTTTTATCCTATAGCTGCCATATAACTGAACGATCGGAAATGACCCAACTTTTGTGTTTTTGAAGATAGAAAGATGGCACTTAGTGCAAATTCTATTTTTGGTCAGTTGATCCAACTAACAAACTTCATAAGAATCGGCCGACTATATCCCATAGCTGCCATATAACTGAACGATCGAAAATGACCCAACTTTTGTGTTTTTGAAGATAGAAAACTGGAACTTAGTACAAATTCTATTTTTGGTCAGTTGATCCAACTAACAAACTTCATAAGGATCGGCCGACTATATCCTATAGCTGGCATATAACTGAACGACCGGAAATGATCCAACTTTCGTGTTTTTGAAGATAGAAAGCTGGAACTTAGTACAGATTTTATTTTTGGTCAGTTGATCCAACTAACAAACTTCATAAGAATCGGCCGACTATATCCCATAGCTGCCATATAACTGAACGATCGGAAATGACCCAACTTTCGTGTTTTTGAAGATAGAAAGCTGGAACTTAGTACAAATTATATTTTTGGTCAGTTGATCCAACTAACAAACTTCATAAGCATCGGCCGACTATATCCTATAGCTGGCATTTAACTGAACGATCGGAAATGATCCAACTTTCGTGTTTTTGAAGATAGAAAGCTGGAACTTAGTACAAATTATATTTTTGGTCAGTTGATCCAACTAACAAACTTCATAAGCATCGGCCGACTATATCCTATAGCTGGCATTTAACTGAACGATCGGAAATGATCCAACTTTCGTGTTTTTGAAGATAGAAAGCTGGAACTTGGTACAAATTCTATTTTTGGTCAGTTGATTCAACTAACAAACTTCATAGGAATCGGCCGACTATATCCTATAGCTGCCTTATAACTGAACGATAGGAAATGACCCAACTTTTGTGTTTTTGAAGATAGAAAGCTGGAACTTAGTACAAATTATATTTTTTGGTCAGTTGATCCAACTAACAAACTTCATAGGAATCGGCCGACTATATCCCATAGCTGCCATATAACTGAACGATCGAAAATGACCCAACTTTCGTGTTTTTGAAGATAGAAAGCTGGAACTTCGTACAAATTCTATTTTTGGTCAGTTGATTCAACTAACAAACTTCATAGGAATCGGCCGACTATATCCTATAGCTGCCATATAACTGAACGATAGGAAATGACCCAACTTTTGTGTTATTGAAGATAGAAAGCTGGAACTTAGTACAAATTCTATTTTTGGTCAGTTGATCCAACTAACAAACTTCATAAGGATCGGCCGACTATATTCTATAGCTACCATATAACTGAACGATCGGAAATGACCCAACTTTTGTGTTTTTGAAGATAGAACGCTGGAACTTAGTACAAATTCTATTTTTGGTCAGTTGATCCAACTAACAAACTTCATAAGGATCGGCCGACTATATCCTACAGCTGGCATTTAACTGAACGATAGGAAATGACCCAACTTTCGTGTTATTGAAGATAGAAAGCTGGAACTTAGTACAAATTATATTTTTGGTCAGTTGATCCAACTAACAAACTTCATAAGGATCGGCCGACTATATCCTATAGCTGGCATATAACTGAACGACCGGAAATGATCCAACTTTCGTGTTTTTGAAGATAGAAAGCTGGAACTTAGTACAGATTTTATTTTTGGTCAGTTGATCCAACTAACAAACTTCATAAGAATCGGCCGACTATATCCCATAGCTGCCATATAACTGAACGATCGGAAATGACCCAACTTTCGTGTGTGTGAAGATAGAAAACTGAAACCAAGTAGAAATTCTCTTTTTGGTCAGATTATCCGACCTACTTAATTTCGTAAGGATCGGCAATTTTTATCCTATAGCTGCCATATAACTGAACGATCGGAAATGACCCAACTTTTGTGTTTTTGAAGAAAGAAAGATGGCACTTAGTACAAATTCTATTTTTGGTCAGTTGATCCAACTAACAAACTTCATAAGAATCGGCCGACTATATCCCATAGCTGCCATATAACTGAACGATCGAAAATGACCCAACTTTTGTGTTTTTGAAGATAGAAAACTGGAACTTAGTACAAATTCTATTTTTGGTCAGTTGATCCAACTAACAAACTTCATAAGGATCGGCCGACTATATCCTATAGCTGGCATATAACTGAACGATCGGAAATGATCCAACTTTCGTGTTTTTGAAGATAGAAAGCTGGAACTTAGTACAAATTATATTTTTGGTCAGTTGATCCAACTAACAAACTTCATAAGGATCGGCCGACTATATCCTATAGCTGGCATTTAACTGAACGATCGGAAATGATCCAACTTTCGTGTTTTTGAAGATAGAAAGCTGGAACTTCGTACAAATTCTATTTTTGGTCAGTTGATTCAACTAACAAACTTCATAGGAATCGGCCGACTATATCCTATAGCTGCCATATAACTGAACGATAGGAAATGACCCAACTTTTGTGTTATTGAAGATAGAAAGCTGGAACTTAGTACAAATTCTATTTTTGGTCAGTTGATCCAACTAACAAACTTCATAAGGATCGGCCGACTATATCCTATAGCTGGCATATAACTGAACGACCGGAAATGATCCAACTTTCGTGTTTTTGAAGATAGAAAGCTGGAACTTCGTACAAATTCTATTTTTGGTCAGTTGATTCAACTAACAAACTTCATAGGAATCGGCCGACTATATCCTATAGCTGCCATATAACTGAACGATAGGAAATGACCCAACTTTTGTGTTATTGAAGATAGAAAGCTGGAACTTAGTACAAATTCTATTTTTGGTCAGTTGATCCAACTAACAAACTTCATAGGAATCGGCCGACTATATCCCATAGCTGCCATATAACTGAACGATCGAAAATGACCCAACTTTCGTGTTTTTGAAGATAGAAAGCTGGAACTTCGTACAAATTCTATTTTTGGTCAGTTGATTCAACTAACAAACTTCATAGGAATCGGCCGACTATATCCTATAGCTGCCATATAACTGAACGATAGGAAATGACCCAACTTTTGTGTTATTGAAGATAGAAAGCTGGAACTTAGTACAAATTCTATTTTTGGTCAGTTGATCCAACTAACAAACTTCATAAGGATCGGCCGACTATATTCTATAGCTACCATATAACTGAACGATCGGAAATGACCCAACTTTTGTGTTTTTGAAGATAGAACGCTGGAACTTAGTACAAATTCTATTTTTGGTCAGTTGATCCAACTAACAAACTTCATAAGGATCGGCCGACTATATCCTACAGCTGGCATTTAACTGAACGATAGGAAATGACCCAACTTTCGTGTTATTGAAGATAGAAAGCTGGAACTTAGTACAAATTATATTTTTGGTCAGTTGATCCAACTAACAAACTTCATAAGGATCGGCCGACTATATCCTATAGCTGGCATATAACTGAACGACCGGAAATGATCCAACTTTCGTGTTTTTGAAGATAGAAAGCTGGAACTTAGTACAGATTTTATTTTTGGTCAGTTGATCCAACTAACAAACTTCATAAGAATCGGCCGACTATATCCCATAGCTGCCATATAACTGAACGATCGGAAATGACCCAACTTTCGTGTGTGTGAAGATAGAAAACTGAAACCAAGTAGAAATTCTCTTTTTGGTCAGATTATCCGACCTACTTAATTTCGTAAGGATCGGCCAACTTTATCCTATAGCTGCCATATAACTGAACGATCGGAAATGACCCAACTTTTGTGTTTTTGAAGAAAGAAAGATGGCACTTAGTACAAATTCTATTTTTGGTCAGTTGATCCAACTAACAAACTTCATAAGAATCGGCCGACTATATCCCATAGCTGCCATATAACTGAACGATCGAAAATGACCCAACTTTTGTGTTTTTGAAGATAGAAAACTGGAACTTAGTACAAATTCTATTTTTGGTCAGTTGATCCAACTAACAAACTTCATAAGGATCGGCCGACTATATCCTATAGCTGGCATATAACTGAACGATCGGAAATGATCCAACTTTCGTGTTTTTGAAGATAGAAAGCTGGAACTTAGTACAAATTATATTTTTGGTCAGTTGATCCAACTAACAAACTTCATAAGGATCGGCCGACTATATCCTATAGCTGGCATTTAACTGAACGATCGGAAATGATCCAACTTTCGTGTTTTTGAAGATAGAAAGCTGGAACTTCGTACAAATTCTATTTTTGGTCAGTTGATTCAACTAACAAACTTCATAGGAATCGGCCGACTATATCCTATAGCTGCCATATAACTGAACGATAGGAAATGACCCAACTTTTGTGTTATTGAAGATAGAAAGCTGGAACTTAGTACAAATTATATTTTTGGTCAGTTGATCCAACTAACAAACTTCATAAGGATCGGCCGACTATATCCTATAGCTGGCATATAACTGAACGACCGGAAATGATCCAACTTTCGTGTTTTTGAAGATAGAAAGCTGGAACTTAGTACAGATTTTATTTTTGGTCAGTTGATCCAACTAACAAACTTCATAAGAATCGGCCGACTATATCCCATAGCTGCCATATAACTGAACGATCGGAAATGACCCAACTTTCGTGTGTGTGAAGATAGAAAACTGAAACCAAGTAGAAATTTTTTTTTTGGTCAGATTATCCGACCTACTTAATTTCGTAAGGATCGGCAATTTTTATCCTATAGCTGCCATATAACTGAACGATCGGAAATGACCCAACTTTTGTGTTTTTGAAGATAGAAAGATGGCACTTAGTGCAAATTCTATTTTTGGTCAGTTGATCCAACTAACAAACTTCATAAGAATCGGCCGACTATATCCCATAGCTGCCATATAACTGAACGATCGAAAATGACCCAACTTTTGTGTTTTTGAAGATAGAAAACTGGAACTTAGTACAAATTCTATTTTTGGTCAGTTGATCCAACTAACAAACTTCATAAGGATCGGCCGACTATATCCTATAGCTGGCATATAACTGAACGACCGGAAATGATCCAACTTTCGTGTTTTTGAAGATAGAAAGCTGGAACTTAGTACAGATTTTATTTTTGGTCAGTTGATCCAACTAACAAACTTCATAAGAATCGGCCGACTATATCCCATAGCTGCCATATAACTGAACGATCGGAAATGACCCAACTTTCGTGTTTTTGAAGATAGAAAGCTGGAACTTAGTACAAATTATATTTTTGGTCAGTTGATCCAACTAACAAACTTCATAAGCATCGGCCGACTATATCCTATAGCTGGCATTTAACTGAACGATCGGAAATGATCCAACTTTCGTGTTTTTGAAGATAGAAAGCTGGAACTTAGTACAAATTATATTTTTGGTCAGTTGATCCAACTAACAAACTTCATAAGCATCGGCCGACTATATCCTATAGCTGGCATTTAACTGAACGATCGGAAATGATCCAACTTTCGTGTTTTTGAAGATAGAAAGCTGGAACTTGGTACAAATTCTATTTTTGGTCAGTTGATTCAACTAACAAACTTCATAGGAATCGGCCGACTATATCCTATAGCTGCCTTATAACTGAACGATAGGAAATGACCCAACTTTTGTGTTTTTGAAGATAGAAAGCTGGAACTTAGTACAAATTATATTTTTGGTCAGTTGATCCAACTAACAAACTTCATAGGAATCGGCCGACTATATCCCATAGCTGCCATATAACTGAACGATCGAAAATGACCCAACTTTCGTGTTTTTGAAGATAGAAAGCTGGAACTTCGTACAAATTCTATTTTTGGTCAGTTGATTCAACTAACAAACTTCATAGGAATCGGCCGACTATATCCTATAGCTGCCATATAACTGAACGATAGGAAATGACCCAACTTTTGTGTTATTGAAGATAGAAAGCTGGAACTTAGTACAAATTCTATTTTTGGTCAGTTGATCCAACTAACAAACTTCATAAGGATCGGCCGACTATATTCTATAGCTACCATATAACTGAACGATCGGAAATGACCCAACTTTTGTGTTTTTGAAGATAGAACGCTGGAACTTAGTACAAATTCTATTTTTGGTCAGTTGATCCAACTAACAAACTTCATAAGGATCGGCCGACTATATCCTACAGCTGGCATTTAACTGAACGATAGGAAATGACCCAACTTTCGTGTTATTGAAGATAGAAAGCTGGAACTTAGTACAAATTATATTTTTGGTCAGTTGATCCAACTAACAAACTTCATAAGGATCGGCCGACTATATCCTATAGCTGGCATATAACTGAACGACCGGAAATGATCCAACTTTCGTGTTTTTGAAGATAGAAAGCTGGAACTTAGTACAGATTTTATTTTTGGTCAGTTGATCCAACTAACAAACTTCATAAGAATCGGCCGACTATATCCCATAGCTGCCATATAACTGAACGATCGGAAATGACCCCACTTTCGTGTGTGTGAAGATAGAAAACTGAAACCAAGTAGAAATTCTCTTTTTGGTCAGATTATCCGACCTACTTAATTTCGTAAGGATCGGCAATTTTTATCCTATAGCTGCCATATAACTGAACGATCGAAAATGACCCAACTTTCGTGTTTTTGAAGATAGAAAGCTGGAACTTCGTACAAATTCTATTTTTGGTCAGTTGATTCAACTAACAAACTTCATAAGAATCGGCCGACTATATCCTATAGCTGCCATATAACTGAACGATAGGAAATGACCCAACTTTTGTGTTATTGAAGATAGAAAGCTGGAACTTAGTACAAATTCTATTTTTGGTCAGTTGATTCAACTAACAAACTTCATAGGAATCGGCCGACTATATTCTATAGCTACCATATAACTGAACGATCGGAAATGACCCAACTTTTGTGTTTTTGAAGATAGAACGCTGGAACTTAGTACAAATTCTATTTTTGGTCAGTTGATCCAACTAACAAACTTCATAAGGATCGGCCGACTATATCCTACAGCTGGCATTTAACTGAACGATAGGAAATGACCCAACTTTCGTGTTATTGAAGATAGAAAGCTGGAACTTAGTACAAATTCTATTTTTGGTCAGTTGATCCAACTAACAAACTTCATAAGAATCGGCCGACTATATCCCATAGCTGCCATATAACTGAACGATCGAAAATGACCCAACTTTTGTGTTTTTGAAGATAGAAAACTGGAACTTAGTACAAATTCTATTTTTGGTCAGTTGATCCAACTAACAAACTTCATAAGGATCGGCCGACTATATCCTATAGCTGGCATATAACTGAACGATCGGAAATGATCCAACTTTCGTGTTTTTGAAGATAGAAAGCTGGAACTTAGTACAAATTATATTTTTGGTCAGTTGATCCAACTAACAAACTTCATAAGGATCGGCCGACTATATCCTATAGCTGGCATTTAACTGAACGATCGGAAATGATCCAACTTTCGTGTTTTTGAAGATAGAAAGCTGGAACTTAGTACAAATTCTATTTTTGGTCAGTTGATTCAACTAACAAACTTCATAGGAATCGGCCGACTATATCCTATAGCTGCCATATAACTGAACGATAGGAAATGACCCAACTTTTGTGTTATTGAAGATAGAAAGCTGGAACTTAGTACAAATTATATTTTTGGTCAGTTGATCCAACTAACAAACTTCATAAGGATCGGCCGACTATATCCTATAGCTGGCATATAACTGAACGACCGGAAATGATCCAACTTTCGTGTTTTTGAAGATAGAAAGCTGGAACTTAGTACAGATTTTATTTTTGGTCAGTTGATCCAACTAACAAACTTCATAAGAATCGGCCGACTATATCCCATAGCTGCCATATAACTGAACGATCGGAAATGACCCAACTTTCGTGTGTGTGAAGATAGAAAACTGAAACCAAGTAGAAATTCTCTTTTTGGTCAGATTATCCGACCTACTTAATTTCGTAAGGATCGGCAATTTTTATCCTATAGCTGCCATATAACTGAACGATCGGAAATGACCCAACTTTTGTGTTTTTGAAGATAGAAAGATGGCACTTAGTGCAAATTCTATTTTTGGTCAGTTGATCCAACTAACAAACTTCATAAGAATCGGCCGACTATATCCCATAGCTGCCATATAACTGAACGATCGAAAATGACCCAACTTTTGTGTTTTTGAAGATAGAAAACTGGAACTTAGTACAAATTCTATTTTTGGTCAGTTGATCCAACTAACAAACTTCATAGGATCGGCCGACTATATCCTATAGCTGGCATATAACTGAACGACCGGAAATGATCCAACTTTCGTGTTTTTGAAGATAGAAAGCTGGAACTTAGTACAGATTTTATTTTTGGTCAGTTGATCCAACTAACAAACTTCATAAGAATCGGCCGACTATATCCCATAGCTGCCATATAACTGAACGATCGGAAATGACCCAACTTTCGTGTGTGTGAAGATAGAAAACTGAAACTATGTAGAGATTCTCTTTTTGGTCAGTTGATCCAACTAACAAACTTCATAAGAATCGGCCGACTATATCCTATAGCTACCATATAACTGAACGATCGGAAATGACCCAACTTTTTGTGTTTTTGAAGATAGAACGCTGGAACTTAGTACAAATTCTATTTTTGGTCAGTTGATCCAACTAACAAACTTCATAAGGATCGGCCGACTATATCCTACAGCTGCCACATAACTGAACGATCGGAAATGACCCAACTTTCGTGTGTGTGAAGATAGAAAACTGAAACTAAGTAGAGATTCTATTTTTGGTCAGTTGATTCAACTAAAAAACTTCATAAGAATCGGCCGACTATATCCTATAGCTACCATATAACTGAACGATCGGAAATGACCCAACTTTTGTGTTTTTGAAGATACAAAGCTGGAACTGAGAAACTGAAACTTAGTACAGGTTCTATTTTTGGTCAGTTGATCCAACTAACAAATTTCATAATTTCATTTGCCATATAACTGGAACGATCGGAAATGCCCCAACTGTCGTGTTTTTGAAATAGAAAACTGAAACTAAGTAGAGATTTTCTTTTTGGTCAGATTATCCGTTCTACCTTATTTCGTAAGGATCGGCCAACTTTATCCTATAGCTGCCATATAACTGAACGATCGGCAATGACCCAACTTTCGTGTTTTTGAAGATAGAAAGCTGGAACTTAGTACAAATTATATTTTTGGTCAGTTGATCCAACTAACAAACTTCATAAGGATCGGCCGACTATATCCTATAGCTGGCATTTAACTGAACGATCGGAAATGATCCAACTTTCGTGTTTTTGAAGATAGAAAGCTGGAACTTCGTAAAAATTCTATTTTTGGTCAGTTGATTCAACTAACAAACTTCATAGGAATCGGCCGACTATATCCTATATAGCTGCCATATAACTGAACGATAGGAAATGACCCAACTTTTGTGTTATTGAAGATAGAAAGCTGGAACTTAGTACAAATTCTATTTTTGGTCAGTTGATTCAACTAACAAACTTCATAGGAATCGGCCGACTATATCCTATAGCTGCCATATAACTGAACGATAGGAAATGACCCAACTTTTGTGTTATTGAAGATAGAAAGCTGGAACTTAGTACAAATTATATTTTTGGTCAGTTGATCCAACTAACAAACTTCATAAGGATCGGCCGACTATATCCTATAGCTGGCATATAACTGAACGACCGGAAATGATCCAACTTTCGTGTTTTTGTAGATAGAAAGCTGGAACTTAGTACAAATTATATTTTTGGTCAGTTGATCCAACTAACAAACTTCATAAGGATCGGCCGACTATATCCTATAGCTGGCATATAACTGAACGACCGGAAATGATCCAACTTTCGTGTTTTTGAAGATAGAAAGCTGGAACTTCGTAAAAATTCTATTTTTGGTCAGTTGATTCAACTAACAAACTTCATAGGAATCGGCCGACTATATCCTATAGCTGCCATATAACTGAACGATAGGAAATGACCCAACTTTTGTGTTATTGAAGATAGAAAGCTGGAACTTAGTACAAATTCTATTTTTGGTCAGTTGATTCAACTAACAAACTTCATAGGAATCGGCCGACTATATCCTATAGCTGCCATATAACTGAACGATAGGAAATGACCCAACTTTTGTGTTATTGAAGATAGAAAGCTGGAACTTAGTACAAATTATATTTTTGGTCAGTTGATCCAACTAACAAACTTCATAAGGATCGGCCGACTATATTCTATAGCTGGCATATAACTGAACGACCGGAAATGATCCAACTTTCGTGTTTTTGTAGATAGAAAGCTGGAACTTAGTACAAATTATATTTTTGGTCAGTTGATCCAACTAACAAACTTCATAAGGATCGGCCGACTATATCCTATAGCTGGCATATAACTGAACGACCGGAAATGATCCAACTTTCGTGTTTTTGAAGATAGAAAGCTGGAACTTAGTACAAATTATATTTTTGGTCAGTTGATCCAACTAACAAACTTCATAAGGATCGGCCGACTATATCCTATAGCTGGCATATAACTGAACGACCGGAAATGATCCAACTTTCGTGTTTTTGTAGATAGAAAGCTGGAACTTAGTACAAATTATATTTTTGGTCAGTTGACCCAACTAACAAACTTCATAAGGATCGGCCGACTATATCCTATAGCTGGCATATAACTGAACGACCGGAAATGATCCAACTTTCGTGTTTTTGAAGATAGAAAGCTGGAACTTAGTACAAATTCTATTTTTGGTCAGTTGATTCAACTAACAAACTTCTTAGGAATCGGCCGACTATATCCTATAGCTGCCATATAACTGAACGATAGGAAATGACCCAACTTTTGTGTTATTGAAGATAGAAAGCTGGAACTTAGTACAATTATATTTTTGGTCAGTTGATCCAACTAACAAACTTCATAAGAATCGGCCGACTATATCCTATAGCTGCCATATAACTGAACGATCGGAAGTGAACCAACTTTTGTGTTTTTGAAGATAGAAATCTGAAACTTAGTACAAATTCTATTTTTGGTCAGTTGATCCAACTAACAAACTTCATAAGTATCGGCCGACTATATCCTATAGCTGCGATATAACTGAACGATCGGAAATGACCCAACTTTTGTGTTTTTGAAGATAGAAAGCTGGAACTAAGTACAAATTCTATTTTTGGTCAGTTAATCCAACTAACAAACTTCATAAGGATCGGCCGACTATATCCTATAGCTGCGATATAACTGAACGATCGGAAATGACCCAACTTTTGTGTTTTTGAAGATAGAAAGCTGGAACTAAGTACAAATTCTATTTTTGGTCAGTTGATCCAACTAACAAACTTCATAAGAAAGGCCGACTATATCCTATAGCTGCGATATAACTGAACGATCGGAAATGACCCAACTTTTGTGTTTTTGAAGATAGAAAGCTGGAACTAAGTACAAATTCTATTTTTGGTCAGTTGATCCAACTAACAAACTTCATAAGAATCGGCCGACTATATCCCATAGCTGCCATATAACTGAACGATCGAAAATGACCCAACTTTTGTGTTTTTGAAGATAGAAAACTGGAACTTAGTACAAATTCTATTTTTGGTCAGTTGATCCAACTAACAAACTTCATAAGGATCGGCCGACTATATCCTACAGCTGGCATTTAACTGAACGATAGGAAATGACCCAACTTTTGTGTTATTGAAGATAGAAAGCTGGAACTAAGTACAAATTCTATTTTTGGTCAGTTAATCCAACTAACAAACTTCATAAGGATCGGCCGACTATATCCTATAGCTGCGATATAACTGAACGATCGGAAATGACCCAACTTTTGTGTTTTTGAAGATAGAAAGCTGGAACTAAGTACAAATTCTATTTTTGGTCAGTTGATCCAACTAACAAACTTCATAAGAAAGGCCGACTATATCCTATAGCTGCGATATAACTGAACGATCGGAAATGACCCAACTTTTGTGTTTTTGAAGATAGAAAGCTGGAACTAAGTACAAATTCTATTTTTGGTCAGTTGATCCAACTAACAAACTTCATAAGAATCGGCCGACTATATCCCATAGCTGCCATATAACTGAACGATCGAAAATGACCCAACTTTTGTGTTTTTGAAGATAGAAAACTGGAACTTAGTACAAATTCTATTTTTGGTCAGTTGATCCAACTAACAAACTTCATAAGTATCGGCCGACTATATCCTATAGCTGCGATATAACTGAACGATCGGAAATGACCCAACTTTTGTGTTTTTGAAGATAGAAAGCTGGAACTAAGTACAAATTCTATTTTTGGTCAGTTGATCCAACTAACAAACTTCATAAGGATCGGCCGACTATATCCTATAGCTGGCATATAACTGAACGATCGGAAATGATCCAACTTTCGTGTTTTTGAAGATAGAAAGCTGGAACTTAGTACAAATTATATTTTTGGTCAGTTGATCCAACTAACAAACTTCATAAGGATCGGCCGACTATATCCTATAGCTGGCATTTAACTGAACGATCGGAAATGATCCAACTTTCGTGTTTTTGAAGATAGAAAGCTGGAACTTCGTACAAATTCTATTTTTGGTCAGTTGATTCAACTAACAAACTTCATAGGAATCGGCCGACTATATCCTATAGCTGCCATATAACTGATCGATAGGAAATGACCCAACTTTTGTGTTATTGAAGATAGAAAGCTGGAACTTAGTACAAATTCTATTTTTGGTCAGTTGATCCAACTAACAAACTTCATAAGGATCGGCCGACTATATCCTATAGCTACCATATAACTGAACGATCGGAAATGACCCAACTTTTGTGTTTTTGAAGATAGAACGCTGGAACTTAGTACAAATTCTATTTTTGGTCAGTTGATCCAACTAACAAACTTCATAAGGATCGGCCGACTATATCCTACAGCTGGCATTTAACTGAACGACCGGAAATGATCCAACTTTCGTGTTTTTGAAGATAGAAAGCTGGAACTTAGTACAAATTATATTTTTGGTCAGTTGATCCAACTAACAAACTTCATAAGGATCGGCCGACTATATCCTATAGCTGGCATATAACTGAACGACCGGAAATGATCCAACTTTCGTGTTTTTGAAGATAGAAAACTGGAACTTAGTACAGATTTTATTTTTGCTCAGTTGATCCAACTAACAAACTTCATAAGAATCGGCCGACTATATCCCATAGCTGCCATATAACTGAACGATCGGAAATGACCCAACTTTCGTGTGTGTGAAGATAGAAAACTGAAACCAAGTAGAAATTCTCTTTTTGGTCAGATTATCCGACCTACTTAATTTCGTAAGGATCGGCAATTTTTATCCTATAGCTGCCATATAACTGAACGATCGGAAATGACCCAACTTTTGTGTTTTTGAAGATAGAAAGATGGCACTTAGTACAAATTCTATTTTTGGTCAGTTGATCCAACTAACAAACTTCATAAGAATCGGCCGACTATATCCCATAGCTGCCATATAACTGAACGATCGAAAATGACCCAACTTTTGTGTTTTTGAAGATAGAAAACTGGAACTTAGTACAAATTCTATTTTTGGTCAGTTGATCCAACTAACAAACTTCATAAGGATCGGCCGACTATATCCTACAGCTGGCATTTAACTGAACGATAGGAAATGACCCAACTTTTGTGTTATTGAAGATAGAAAGCTGGAACTTAGTACAAATTATATTTTTGGTCAGTTGATCCAACTAACAAACTTCATAAGGATCGGCCGACTATATCCTATAGCTGGCATATAACTGAACGACCGGAAATGATCCAACTTTCGTGTTTTTGAAGATAGAAAGCTGGAACTTAGTACAGATTTTATTTTTGCTCAGTTGATCCAACTAACAAACTTCATAAGAATCGGCCGACTATATCCCATAGCTGCCATATAACTGAACGATCGGGAATGACCCAACTTTCGTGTGTGTGAAGATAGAAAACTGAAACCAAGTAGAAATTCTCTTTTTGGTCAGATTATCCGACCTACTTAATTTCGTAAGGATCGGCAATTTTTATCCTATAGCTGCCATATAACTGAACGATCGGAAATGACCCAACTTTTGTGTTTTTGAAGATAGAAAGATGGCACTTAGTACAAATTCTATTTTTGGTCAGTTGATCCAACTAACAAACTTCATAAGAATCGGCCGACTATATCCCATAGCTGCCATATAACTGAACGATCGAAAATGACCCAACTTTTGTGTTTTTGAAGATAGAAAACTGGAACTTAGTACAAATTCTATTTTTGGTCAGTTGATCCAACTAACAAACTTCATAAGGATCGGCCGACTATATCCTATAGCTGGCATATAACTGAACGATCGGAAATGATCCAACTTTCGTGTTTTTGAAGATAGAAAGCTGGAACTTAGTACAAATTATATTTTTGGTCAGTTGATCCAACTAACAAACTTCATAAGGATCGGCCGACTATATCCTATAGCTGGCATTTAACTGAACGATCGGAAATGATCCAACTTTCGTGTTTTTGAAGATAGAAAGCTGGAACTTCGTACAAATTCTATTTTTGGTCAGTTGATTCAACTAACAAACTTCATAGGAATCGGCCGACTATATCCTATAGCTGCCATATAACTGAACGATCGGAAATGACCCAACTTTTGTGTTATTGAAGATAGAAAGCTGGAACTAAGTACAAATTCTATTTTTGGTCAGTTAATCCAACTAACAAACTTCATAAGGATCGGCCGACTATATCCTATAGCTGCGATATAACTGAACGATCGGAAATGACCCAACTTTTGTGTTTTTGAAGATAGAAAGCTGGAACTTCGTACAAATTCTATTTTTGGTCAGTTGATCCAACTAACAAACTTCATAAGAAAGGCCGACTATATCCTATAGCTGCGATATAACTGAACGATCGGAAATGACCCAACTTTTGTGTTTTTGAAGATAGAAAGCTGGAACTAAGTACAAATTCTATTTTTGGTCAGTTGATCCAACTAACAAACTTCATAAGAAAGGCCGACTATATCCTATAGCTGCGATATAACTGAACGATCGGAAATGACCCAACTTTTGTGTTTTTGAAGATAGAAAACTGGAACTAAGTACAAATTCTATTTTTGGTCAGTTGATCCAACTAACAAACTTCATAAGGATCGGCCGACTATATCCTATAGCTGGCATATAACTGAACGATCGGAAATGATCCAACTTTCGTGTTTTTGAAGATAGAAAGCTGGAACTTAGTACAAATTATATTTTTGGTCAGTTGATCCAACTAACAAACTTCATAAGGATCGGCCGACTATATCCTATAGCTGGCATTTAACTGAACGATCGGAAATGATCCAACTTTCGTGTTTTTGAAGATAGAAAGCTGGAACTTAGTACAAATTATATTTTTGGTCAGTTGATCCAACTAACAAACTTCATAAGGATCGGCCGACTATATCCTATAGCTGGCATTTAACTGAACGATCGGAAATGATCCAACTTTTGTGTTATTGAAGATAGAAAGCTGGAACTTGGTACAAATTCTATTTTTTGGTCAGTTGATCCAACTAACAAACTTCATAAGGATCGGCCGACTATATCCTATAGCTACCATATAACTGAACGATCGGAAATGACCCAACTTTTGTGTTTTTGAAGATAGAACGCTGGAACTTAGTACAAATTCTATTTTTGGTCAGTTGATCCAACTAACAAACTTCATAAGGATCGGCCGACTATATCCTATAGCTGGCATATAACTGAACGATCGGAAATGATCCAACTTTCGTGTTTTTGAAGATAGAAAGCTGGAACTTAGTACAAATTATATTTTTGGTCAGTTGATCCAACTAACAAACTTCATAAGGATCGGCCGACTATATCCTATAGCTGGCATTTAACTGAACGATCGGAAATGATCCAACTTTCGTGTTTTTTGAAGATAGAAAGCTGGAACTTCGTACAAATTCTATTTTTGGTCAGTTGATTCAACTAACAAACTTCATAGGAATCGGCCGACTATATCCTATAGCTGCCATATAACTGAACGATCGGAAATGACCCAACTTTTGTGTTTTTGAAGATAGAAAGATGGCACTTAGTACAAATTCTATTTTTGGTCAGTTGATCCAACTAACAAACTTCATAAGAATCGGCCGACTATATCCCATAGCTGCCATATAACTGAACGATCGAAAATGACCCAACTTTTGTGTTTTTGAAGATAGAAAACTGGAACTTAGTACAAATTCTATTTTTGGTCAGTTGATCCAACTAACAAACTTCATAAGGATCGGCCGACTATATCCTACAGCTGGCATTTAACTGAACGATAGGAAATGACCCAACTTTTGTGTTATTGAAGATAGAAAGCTGGAACTTAGTACAAATTATATTTTTGGTCAGTTGATCCAACTAACAAACTTCATAAGGATCGGCCGACTATATCCTATAGCTGGCATATAACTGAACGACCGGAAATGATCCAACTTTCGTGTTTTTGAAGATAGAAAGCTGGAACTTAGTACAGATTTTATTTTTGCTCAGTTGATCCAACTAACAAACTTCATAAGAATCGGCCGACTATATCCCATAGCTGCCATATAACTGAACGATCGGGAATGACCCAACTTTCGTGTGTGTGAAGATAGAAAACTGAAACCAAGTAGAAATTCTCTTTTTGGTCAGATTATCCGACCTACTTAATTTCGTAAGGATCGGCAATTTTTATCCTATAGCTGCCATATAACTGAACGATCGGAAATGACCCAACTATTGTGTTTTTGAAGATAGAAAGATGGCACTTAGTACAAAGTCTATTTTTGGTCAGTTGATCCAACTAACAAACTTCATAAGAATCGGCCGACTATATCCCATAGCTGCCATATAACTGAACGATCGAAAATGACCCAACTTTTGTGTTTTTGAAGATAGAAAGCTGGAACTTAGTACAAATTATATTTTTGGTCAGTTGATCCAACTAACAAACTTCATAAGGATCGGCCGACTATATCCTATAGCTGGCATATAACTGAACGATCGGAAATGACCCAACTTTCGTGTTTTTGAAGATAGAAAGCTGGAACTTAGTACAAATTATATTTTTGGTCAGTTGATCCAACTAACAAACTTCATAAGGATCGGCCGACTATATCCTATAGCTGCCATTTAACTGAACGATCGGAAATGATCCAACTTTCGTGTTTTTGAAGATAGAAAGCTGGAACTTCGTACAAATTCTATTTTTGGTCAGTTGATTCAACTAACAAACTTCATAGGAATCGGCCGACTATATCCTATAGCTGCCATATAACTGAACGATCGGAAATGACCCAACTTTTGTGTTATTGAAGATAGAAAGCTGGAACTAAGTACAAATTCTATTTTTGGTCAGTTAATCCAACTAACAAACTTCATAAGGATCGGCCGACTATATCCTATAGCTGCGATATAACTGAACGATCGGAAATGACCCAACTTTTGTGTTTTTGAAGATAGAAAGCTGGAACTTCGTACAAATTCTATTTTTGGTCAGTTGATCCAACTAACAAACTTCATAAGAAAGGCCGACTATATCCTATAGCTGCGATATAACTGAACGATCGGAAATGACCCAACTTTTGTGTTTTTGAAGATAGAAAGCTGGAACTAAGTACAAATTCTATTTTTGGTCAGTTGATCCAACTAACAAACTTCATAAGAAAGGCCGACTATATCCTATAGCTGCGATATAACTGAACGATCGGAAATGACCCAACTTTTGTGTTTTTGAAGATAGAAAACTGGAACTAAGTACAAATTCTATTTTTGGTCAGTTGATCCAACTAACAAACTTCATAAGGATCGGCCGACTATATCCTATAGCTGGCATATAACTGAACGATCGGAAATGATCCAACTTTCGTGTTTTTGAAGATAGAAAGCTGGAACTTAGTACAAATTATATTTTTGGTCAGTTGATCCAACTAACAAACTTCATAAGGATCGGCCGACTATATCCTATAGCTGGCATTTAACTGAACGATCGGAAATGATCCAACTTTCGTGTTTTTGAAGATAGAAAGCTGGAACTTAGTACAAATTATATTTTTGGTCAGTTGATCCAACTAACAAACTTCATAAGGATCGGCCGACTATATCCTATAGCTGGCATTTAACTGAACGATCGGAAATGATCCAACTTTTGTGTTATTGAAGATAGAAAGCTGGAACTTAGTACAAATTCTATTTTTGGTCAGTTGATCCAACTAACAAACTTCATAAGGATCGGCCGACTATATCCTATAGCTACCATATAACTGAACGATCGGAAATGACCCAACTTTTGTGTTTTTGAAGATAGAACGCTGGAACTTAGTACAAATTCTATTTTTGGTCAGTTGATCCAACTAACAAACTTCATAAGGATCGGCCGACTATATCCTACAGCTGGCATTTAACTGAACGATAGGAAATGACCCAACTTTTGTGTTATTGAAGATAGAAAGCTGGAACTTAGTACAAATTATATTTTTGGTCAGTTGATCCAACTAACAAACTTCATAAGGATCGGCCGACTATATCCTATAGCTGGCATATAACTGAACGACCGGAAATGATCCAACTTTCGTGTTTTTGAAGATAGAAAGCTGGAACTTAGTACAGATTTTATTTTTGCTCAGTTGATCCAACTAACAAACTTCATAAGAATCGGCCGACTATATCCCATAGCTGCCATATAACTGAACGATCGGAAATGACCCAACTTTCGTGTGTGTGAAGATAGAAAACTGAAACCAAGTAGAAATTCTCTTTTTGGTCAGATTATCCGACCTACTTAATTTCGTAAGGATCGGCAATTTTATCCTATAGCTGCCATATAACTGAACGATCGGAAATGACCCAACTTTTGTGTTTTTGAAGATAGAAAGATGGCACTTAGTACAAATTCTATTTTTGGTCAGTTGATCCAACTAACAAACTTCATAAGAATCGGCCGACTATATCCCATAGCTGCCATATAACTGAACGATCGAAAATGACCCAACTTTTGTGTTTTTGAAGATAGAAAACTGGAACTTAGTACAAATTCTATTTTTGGTCAGTTGATCCAACTAACAAACTTCATAAGGATCGGCCGACTATATCCTATAGCTGGCATATAACTGAACGATCGGAAATGATCCAACTTTCGTGTTTTTGAAGATAGAAAGCTGGAACTTAGTACAAATTATATTTTTGGTCAGTTGATCCAACTAACAAACTTCATAAGGATCGGCCGACTATATCCTATAGCTGGCATTTAACTGAACGATCGGAAATGATCCAACTTTCGTGTTTTTGAAGATAGAAAGCTGGAACTTCGTACAAATTCTATTTTTGGTCAGTTGATTCAACTAACAAACTTCATAGGAATCGGCCGACTATATCCTATAGCTGCCATATAACTGAACGATCGGAAATGACCCAACTTTTGTGTTATTGAAGATAGAAAGCTGGAACTAAGTACAAATTCTATTTTTGGTCAGTTAATCCAACTAACAAACTTCATAAGGATCGGCCGACTATATCCTATAGCTGCGATATAACTGAACGATCGGAAATGACCCAACTTTTGTGTTTTTGAAGATAGAAAGCTGGAACTTCGTACAAATTCTATTTTTGGTCAGTTGATCCAACTAACAAACTTCATAAGAAAGGCCGACTATATCCTATAGCTGCGATATAACTGAACGATCGGAAATGACCCAACTTTTGTGTTTTTGAAGATAGAAAGCTGGAACTAAGTACAAATTCTATTTTTGGTCAGTTGATCCAACTAACAAACTTCATAAGAAAGGCCGACTATATCCTATAGCTGCGATATAACTGAACGATCGGAAATGACCCAACTTTTGTGTTTTTGAAGATAGAAAACTGGAACTAAGTACAAATTCTATTTTTGGTCAGTTGATCCAACTAACAAACTTCATAAGGATCGGCCGACTATATCCTATAGCTGGCATATAACTGAACGATCGGAAATGATCCAACTTTCGTGTTTTTGAAGATAGAAAGCTGGAACTTAGTACAAATTCTATTTTTGGTCAGTTGATCCAACTAACAAACTTCATAAGGATCGGCCGACTATATCCTATAGCTGGCATTTAACTGAACGATAGGAAATGACCCAACTTTTGTGTTATTGAAGATAGAAAGCTGGAACTAAGTACAAATTCTATTTTTGGTCAGTTAATCCAACTAACAAACTTCATAAGGATCGGCCGACTATATCCTATAGCTGCGATATAACTGAACGATCGGAAATGACCCAACTTTTGTGTTTTTGAAGATAGAAAGCTGGAACTAAGTACAAATTCTATTTTTGGTCAGTTGATCCAACTAACAAACTTCATAAGAATCGGCCGACTATATCCCATAGCTGCCATATAACTGAACGATCGAAAATGACCCAACTTTTGTGTTTTTGAAGATAGAAAACTGGAACTTAGTACAAATTCTATTTTTGGTCAATTGATCCAACTAACAAACTTCATAAGTATCGGCCGACTATATCCTATAGCTGCGATATAACTGAACGATCGGAAATGACCCAACTTTTGTGTTTTTGAAGATAGAAAGCTGGAACTAAGTACAAATTCTATTTTTGGTCAGTTGATCCAACTAACAAACTTCATAAGGATCGGCCGACTATATCCTATAGCTGGCATATAACTGAACGATCGGAAATGACCCAACTTTTGTGTTTTTGAAGATAGAACGCTGGAACTTAGTACAAATTATATTTTTGGTCAGTTGATCCAACTAACAAACTTCATAAGGATCGGCCGACTATATCCTATAGCTGGCATTTAACTGAACGATCGGAAATGATCCAACTTTCGTGTTTTTGAAGATAGAAAGCTGGAACTTCGTACAAATTCTATTTTTGGTCAGTTGATTCAACTAACAAACTTCATAGGAATCGGCCGACTATATCCTATAGCTGCCATATAACTGAACGATAGGAAATGACCCAACTTTTGTGTTATTGAAGATAGAAAGCTGGAACTTAGTACAAATTCTATTTTTGGTCAGTTGATCCAACTAACAAACTTCATAAGGATCGGCCGACTATATCCTATAGCTACCATATAACTGAACGATCGGAAATGACCCAACTTTTGTGTTTTTGAAGATAGAACGCTGGAACTTAGTACAAATTATATTTTTGGTCAGTTGATCCAACTAACAAACTTCATAAGGATCGGCCGACTATATCCTATAGCTGGCATTTAACTGAACGATCGGAAATGATCCAACTTTCGTGTTTTTGAAGATAGAAAGCTGGAACTTCGTACAAATTCTATTTTTGGTCAGTTGATTCAACTAACAAACTTCATAGGAATCGGCCGACTATATCCTATAGCTGCCATATAACTGAACGATCGGAAATGACCCAACTTTTGTGTTATTGAAGATAGAAAGCTGGAACTAAGTACAAATTCTATTTTTGGTCAGTTAATCCAACTAACAAACTTCATAAGGATCGGCCGACTATATCCTATAGCTGCGATATAACTGAACGATCGGAAATGACCCAACTTTTGTGTTTTTGAAGATAGAAAGCTGGAACTTCGTACAAATTCTATTTTTGGTCAGTTGATCCAACTAACAAACTTCATAAGAAAGGCCGACTATATCCTATAGCTGCGATATAACTGAACGATCGGAAATGACCCAACTTTTGTGTTTTTGAAGATAGAAAGCTGGAACTAAGTACAAATTCTATTTTTGGTGAGTTGATCCAACTAACAAACTTCATAAGAAAGGCCGACTATATCCTATAGCTGCGATATAACTGAACGATCGGAAATGACCCAACTTTTGTGTTTTTGAAGATAGAAAACTGGAACTAAGTACAAATTCTATTTTTGGTCAGTTGATCCAACTAACAAACTTCATAAGGATCGGCCGACTATATCCTATAGCTCGCATATAACTGAACGATCGGAAATGATCCAACTTTCGTGTTTTTGAAGATAGAAAGCTGGAACTTAGTACAAATTCTATTTTTGGTCAGTTGATCCAACTAACAAACTTCATAAGGATCGGCCGACTATATCCTATAGCTGGCATTTAACTGAACGATAGGAAATGACCCAAC